>QEPC01013568.1:1644233-1661228 GCA_003113815.1 Sphenodon punctatus
CCACTGTCCCCCCTCCTTGTCTTTTAGATTGTAAGCCACAGGCAGGGACCGCGTCTATTTCTATGTTCTGTACAGCGCCAGGCACATGGCTGGTGCTATATAAATGTTTATAATAATAATAAATAATAATAATAATAATAGCCATGTTAGTCTATAGCTCTAAAATAGCAAGAGAGTGTCTTGTGGCACCTTAAAGACTAACAAGAAAATCTCTTTATTTTGGCATGAGCTTTTGTCAGCAAGGGCTGACTTCCTCAGATGCATGAAGTAGCCTGGAAGTTGGCATCTATTTAAGAGGTTGCATGCAATGAAAATAGTTTACACAGAGAGTGTGCAGGCAATAAAACACACAACATTTTAGTTCAGTCTTTGAACCCATTCTTACAGAGACCTGCAGTACAATGTACTGTAGTTACAGAGACTTGCAGTACATCTATCTGTGTAAACTATTTTCATTGCCTGCAACCTCTAGTAGGCTTTTCACAACAATGAGGTGAAAGACAATTTTAGTTCGGTGTTTGAATCCATTCTTGCAGTGCAATTCTCAAGCCATCTAATGCCAGCATGGGCCACACCAAAATTAAGTGTGCCTCATCCTGGTGCTATGAGCTATTGTCAGCACTGATGACATGGGTGGTTTTTCAGAACTTTTTTAATTGGTCATTTTCTTAAAATGAATAAATTGAAATTAGATTGTTCCTTGAAGGAAGCATCCAAGGCCATGATCCACAAACCAGAGTAAGTGGTTTGTGGATCTCCTAGTCAAGTGTTTTAGGCAGCAAAGGCTATCTCTATACATTTCACTGAGCTGAGACACATATATGATATATGTATGACATCTATAAACAGACACACAGATAGTGCTGACCTACAAATAAAGTAATGAGAAAAGTGTTGTTCTCAAAATTCATTGTCCCGCTTGTCAGCAGAAAAAGGAGCCATTGCTCACCTCTCAAACTCATTTGGCAACCAGCGTGGATTTGAAAAATAGACAAATTGAAATTAACTGCTTCTTTTTTTTGTAGAGCATGTTTGCAAAGTGCATCTGAAAATGAGCGATACATAACAATAAAAGGCCTCTCTGTTAACAATTCACGCTGGCAAACGCTGGCTGGCTATCAACAAGGGTTAGCTACAGGCTTTCAAAGGCAAAAGTGGCAGCTCCACACCTTATTTCCTAGAGGTGAGGTCACTAAGTCCCACCCTTTGAAAATCTACAATCAAAGCGAGGGAGGCACTTTGGAAAGTTTTCCAACAATTTCCAAAATGTACATTTTAGAAACCCTTGTACAAACTCCAATGCCCACCTCCTCAGAGAGCTACATATCGTCAGGAATTATTTACCTGCCCACAGTTCTGTCCTCCTGAGAAGGGATTTAATAAGGATGGCATCCTAGGTTTCAATCTCAGTTGTTTCATGTCAAATTTGTTCCATTCATGGGAAAAGATGGTTGCTTTTTCTCCAGTGCATATCAGCGTGGAATTAAAGTCAAGCAGAGATCCTTCCGGCTTTGACACTGGGTGCAAACAGACAGACAGCAGTCCGCGCCAGCTCATTTCACCCCCAGGTTGACCTGTCCATCCAAACAGCGACCACCAGATGTGCAAGATCCCAGAGCACACCTCGCTGAGAGAGCTGGCCAAACCCAGAGCAATGGGAACCCTGCTGTCCATCTAAAGAAGGTCCCGCCGAGTTCATAGATGCTGGTGGACCAAATGGTCAGAGCAGCTGCTGCCTCCATGTCCCATTGCCATGGTTACCAGAACAAGCCAGGGGGCTGGCACACAGTGTTGGCTCACTTGTCTGTGTGTTCCCAAGTCGGGGTGTTCCTGGGACACAGTGGGAGACGTGCTTAAGAACATAAGAAGTGCCATACTGGGTCAGACCAATGGTCCATCTAGCCCAGCATCCTGTCTCCGACAGTGGCCAATCACGGTGGCTTGGGAGAAGAAGCACCCAGCAGGTCACAATGGGGAATCCATTCCCTGTTGTTTTCCCCCAGCTCCCGTCATGTTCCCCGATCCTGTCTGGCTAATAGCTGCTAATGGACCTATCTTCCAGAAACTTGTCCAAACCTCTTTTAAACTCAGCTGTAGTACTGGCCCTTACCACAGCCTCTGGCAGTTTGCTACCTGCGTGCTCAGTTCACCTGCCCCCCTCACCCTACCCCCGCCGGTTGTCCGTCTGAAATCACACAAACCCATGGGTGCATGCAGCTCTGGTTTAGGTCACCCACGTGCCTGCTCCCAAGCTCCAGCCCACTCCCTGTTTGTCTAAAAACATCCATTGTCATGAACATCAAAGAATGATTCTTCTGATCAGTCTCTGCTTTCAATTATAACAGTGCAGTTAGGGTTACCACGCTTCAGGGGGGTGGGGTGCGGGACCATAAGGTGCTACTATACATGGTGCGTCAGGGGAGGAGCCAGGGAGAAGTGTGAGCATGCCAAGCAGGAGCCATGCTGCACATCGCTGCCGCTGTTTCAAGCTTATGGCACAAACCACTGGAACACTGGCAAGACTGCCATCATTTCGATCTCACTGCTTAAATAATGCCCATTTTAGCCCTCAAAACATTTCAAAGTCAGTGGGACAGGAAGGTGCCTTGGAGTCCCCTGAAGCCCCTTCTGCTTTGCCCACCCTTCTCATAAGGGCACAGCACAGAATTAATTTAGCCCTATGTCGTTACAATAAAGCAGTTAACATTAACACTGTTTAAGTTCATTAACACTCACAGAATGGAGCTCTGCAGAGTAAGAAGGGGCCATTTCTAAATAGTACAATTCCACTCTCAAGACCTACAAAATCCTTCCTGCTTGTTCTGTGGCATGAAGCCACCACCACCTGGGAGTTAACAAAGCTAAGCGACCCTATACTTGCCATGCGTAAAACAAAACCCTCTTTGAGATTCTTAATCCTAGGGAAGAGTCAACAGCACCCACTCATTATTTCTGTTAGACACCAACACAAATCCAGGCAAATTTAGCTAGTCCTACACTGATTAAAGAAAACCCAATCTTCTCCCAAGCCAGGAGTGTTTTCACCACTCTCAGCATGATCCTCCAGCTGTTTGGTGCCAGCACTAGCCTTTAGCACCAGCACAAGTCCCATTCACTTCAGTAGGATTCACATCACCATTAAGTGCTGGCGCTGGCACGGATTCGGCTGTAAATTGGAGTTTCCGCCTGCTACTGACTTCATTATATCATTAAAGCATATGTGGATTGGGTGTATAAAGCCTTGTATATGCTGCAATTTCTCCCCCCACCCCCAAATTCTGTAACCAGGAAACCCATACTTCACAAGCAGAATTAATTATGAAATTAACTCAATTGTGTAAATTCTGCAAATTAGTTTCCCTACATGCCATTGCATCAGGTTTGGATTTGGACATCTCCTACCTTAAAGGTATGTACAAAATACCACACAAAACTCCCCAAGGGTCTGTGAGGTGTTTTGTGTTTCTCTCCAGTGGAAGGTAATGGCTTCTACTCTTTCGCGGCTGTGGCAGGGTTCTAATGTCTAATGCTGAAACGAGAATCCCGTGCGTTCTCACAAGAACACACAAGACTCCCGCAAGATCTCGTGAGATCTCGCCGAGATTTTCGAGAATCTCGTGAGATTCTCAAAAATCTCAAAATGCACTTTGCGCGTGTGCAAAATGGCCACCTTGACCATTTCTGAACATGAGCGGCTCCTGGTGGCCATTTTTCACATGCACAGAGGGTTTTTTAGGGTTCTCGAGAAACTCACAAGATTCTCATTGCCTTTTAAAGCACTCTGGCTGCAGGGGCTTTGCATGCGCAGAAATAGCCATGGCGGTCATTATGTGCATGCGCGGTGCTGGGTTTCAGCCGCGCAAATTTCACGTCAGAACAGGTTGAGAATCAGTCGATTCTCGTCTCATTCTCGCAAACCTTGGCGAGACGCCAATTCTCACCGAGATTTAGCGAGAACGCGAGGGTGAGTTTCAGCCCTACTTAAAATATCTGCCAGGAGAATCCTATTTTAAAAAATGTTTTAAATGATATTTTGTGTGTGTTTTTATTGTTGATATATTTCGTAAGCCGCCCCGAGCTGCTCCGTGAGCAGGAGGGGGTAGGGTAGAAAAATAAATAAATAAATAAATGTTTGCCAGTTTATAGTTCTCCCAACTCAGGCTGTAATTCAGTGCTGCCAGTGAGAATTTTTGTGACAATCTGGCCACTGGGGTCATGGCAGGAGGTAGCCAGTTAGAATGGGCCCAAGTGGGAGGGGATGTAGTCTCACCAGGGCACATGAACCCCCCCGCTCCTCCATGGCTGTCGGCCCCAGAGCAGCTGCACTGCCCATCCCTATTATAACTGCAGCTGTAAGTAGGATGGACAGGACTTATGCTTGCAGTTATTGAGTCAAAGTTTTCAGTCTAGAATCTAGAATCTATAGGATGATGCCGTTCCAGATATATAATAAACTGTGGCCACACATGATGATCAGTTAAGAATATTTTTCAATAATAAGCACCTTCCCTGCCTTCTCTCATGCCCCAAGCAACGTTTCACTGGGACCAAGGCAAACTAATAAGATGAGCCCTACTCCCAGCTGCCACCAAGATGCTAATTCCTGGAATCTCCGGTTTCAGCACTTGTAGATAGGCACTGGCAACCCTGGAGGACCAGCTCACTGTCCAGAAATCTTACTTCTGTTCCAACACAGTTTCTGATTGGCTCAAAAAGATCTTGCAAGATCTGGAGGCCACATAGATACAGAGGTTGCAAACATACTCGCAGAGGAAAAGTTATAGGAGTTCAGATTTTGTGCATGGAAGTGGGAGTGTGCATGCACCAAGGATGTTTTTAGGCAAGCACCTCTCCACCCGTTACCCACCCATCATGCATGTTGCAGGGCTCCATAGGGTACCAATGCAGCCCTGCAAAATGCATGATGGGTGGGTAATAGGTGGGGAGGCGCGTGTCTAAAAACACCCAAGGTTTCTCCCATCACTGCTGCCATCAGCAATAAGCATGCCTGAAAGTACTAATACAAACAGGATTCCAGTTGGTTACTAACGTCTTCAAAAATGTTTTTATTGAATTTTATTGTTATGTTTCTGGTCTTGTAAGCTGCCCTGAGATGCCATAGGCATGAGGGGGCGGCTAATAAATATAAAGAAACGAAATAAATAAATAAACCAGCACACAGTGCTTAATTTGTAAAAATAATAATAAAAAATGAATTACCAGGGGTCAAGTCTGCCCCACAAGCCACGCCCCCTGCCAGAAGTGATGCCTCCTGGCCCATAGCTGGGAAAGTAACCCAACCACTAGACTAACCTGCCTCTCTACAGCGGAGTATAAAACCATAAATTCTTGATAATTTAATCTATAGGATGACCAGTCTGGGAGGGGGGTGGGCAAGTCATTAATGAAAGCCAATTAAACCATCCAGTTTTTTCCTGGCTTTTGTTTCCAACCTCAAAATGGCCAATATTAGCCTTTCCCTGGTCTTTAACATTGTAGGCTGCACACTTCTGCTGGAAACATTCCCTGTGGCTCAGCCCCACCTCGTATTTAATGCCTTTGTTCATGGGCATTGGGGTTACGGCAGGGGGATAGGTCGGTTGGAATGGACCCAACTGGCTGAGCCTAGGCAAGCCTTGCCAGCACGCAACCATCTTTTGTATATCTTCTCTAAAACTACCCCCAAGGTCCCTCTAGCATAGTATTTCCTATACTTTTTGATGGCATGACCCCATTTGGGGACATAAATATAACCCCATGACCCTAGACAGCAACATGCAAAGAATATCAAATAGCAACTGGGATCGCAACCCCATCTGCAGATGGTTTGACCTCCCTTGGAGTCATGACCCACAGCATGGACACTTCCCTCTGTAAGGGTTCAATCCAAAAGCTAGCAATTTCTGGACTGTGGATAAACATGGACAAATGCTCCATGCTGGGATAGAAAGGGATGTAGAAGCACCTATGGTGGCTCCAGTCTACCAGGCTGTTCTCCCTTGCTGGGGAGGGGATTCTGTGAGTCCAGCTTTACAACAGTTGGAATATGGTCCTTAGAGGGCTGTGTATTTACCTAGAACTATACAGACAGTTTGGGAAATAAAATCCTCGCACTCTGAACATCTTGTGGTTAACTACTATTAAATAACAGAGCTATTCTTCAAATACTTAAACATATGGACAATTTTTGCAGTAGGAAAATGATGCTCACAATAAACCCTCTTCTTTTCGTGATTACTAATACCACTTTAAGTGATTGGGAAGTGCCCTGGGATGCTAAAAGAAAATAATTTATTAATAGCATCCCAAAATGTGCAGGGACTTCACTCCTCTATCCCCACCGCCCTTGCTGTGCACTTTGGGTTCTCCAGTAAGTGGTGAGTAGACCTGAAATGGGTACTTGGGTAATACTTGCAATTTTGATTACAATTCTGGGTACCCAACTGCTGATCAAGTACCCGATTCCCACCCCCAACCCCGAGAATTATCATTAGTAATTTACTGAGTGATTACCAAAAATAGCCGGAAATGTTACAGAAACTCAAAAAATCAGGATACAAGTCAGTATTTCAAGACTGGAAGTCGGCAAATCAAGACTTCGGGGAACCCATCCAGCACTAATCTGGTACTATTTAATACCCAAAGGTGGCAGGTCGAGTACTGAAAATTCATCACGTTTACCTGTTTTTGTAGGTGCCCATTATTATTATTATTATAAGCATTTATATAGCGCCAGTCGTGTGGCATGGTGCTGTACAGAACATAGAATTAGACGCAGTCCCTGCCTGTGGCTTACAATCTAAAAGACAAAGGGTGGGGGAGACAGGGAGAGGGGACAGTGGGAGAGACAGGGGAGAAGACAAACAAACATTCAGACGGATGCGAAGTCTCAGGTGCGTGTGCTTGGCTTGGTTACAATCAGGTTGGTAGCAGCAGTCAGCAGAGGAGGGCAGACAGCAAGAGTAAGGGGAAAGACTAGCAGGCATTGAGAAAGGCAGCAAGGAAAAGGTGGGTCTTGAGGAGCGGAGGGAGGAGGCAAGGTGGATGTGGGCAGGGAGGGAGTTCCAGGCATGGGGGGGGCAGCGAGGGAGAAGGCTTGCGCATTTCAGCTCTTGTAGGGAGCCAGAATGTCCTGCCTACAAGGTCTGCTCACAGATCGATTCTTTAAAAGACTGCACTTCTGATTATCTTGCGAGATCTGGATGGAGGCCATGCAACTCAATGGAAGGCATCTTTGATACCATAAAGATCCCCAAGTGGGGAGTTAGGGAGTAGAAGAGCTGCTTACAAGTTTTTGGCAGCCAGAAGCTTCATAAAAGCAGGTACCAACCCCAAGATCCTAGCGGGAACTAAGGATTTCAGAAAGTCTGTGTGAAGCTTGTGGTGGGGGGCAAGGAGAGAGAGAAAATAATAGGAAAGACAAAACATCATGGAGATGACATTTTAGAAAGTATATTTATTTATCTTCATCCAAAACATAGATATTTTCCCTTAGAGGGAAAAACAGAGGGGACGAGTTACCTGAATCAAAAATAAAAATGCCAATTCAACATTGTTTGTGATATTCAAACATAACATCCACAGCATCCTACTATCTAACTATTCCTGTCCATGCCTATAGGGATTCTCAACCTGGTGCTTGGGAGCACCAAAGTGCTCAGGCAGTGTGTGAAAGTGCTTCCCAAGCCAGCTGTCAGTGGTGCCCGGGAGCACTTTGAAACAGTCCTCCATCCATTAAAGTCAATGTGAGCTGGGATTCATTGATGCATTATCTCAATATCCATTTCATTGAATTAAACGGAAATGTAGATGGGAGACAATCTATGCATATTTATGCAAATTATTCATATAAATTATGCAGTGCTCCCAAATAGTCACTTACGTTACTCCAGTGCTATGACTGGGAAAAGGCTGAGAGCCCCTGCTAGAGATTCCCTTCCATTCATTTGCTCAGCATCTTTGCACTGCAGTGATGATCAGTATTACCCTGAAGTTAGTTCTGTTATGATCATTATTACTCCATGCCTATGACAGCCAGTGGCAGTGGAGCCTAATGGACAAGTTGTTGGACTTGAGCATAGGAGACAAATGTTCAAATTTCATCTTATCCATGAACTCACTGGATGGCCTTGGCCATGCTGGTCCCTGTCAGCTTCAGTTAGTACTCCATTAGTACTCCATTAGTACTGGAGTGCTAATACTCCAGTATTAGTCCCAGCCTCAAATGGGAATAATACTGACCTACCTAGGGTGACCGAGATAAGGATTGTAAAGCAATTTAACTACTGAAAGTGCTATATAAATGCTAAGTAATAACAACAATGCTACAGATGAGAAGCATGCATTAGGGCTGTGTCTTATCAGTCGCACAGCAAGTCTGCAACGGCGCCAGGGTTAGAACTGAGGAATGCCTGGCTCCCAGTACCTGGATTCAGATCACTGCTTCTATCATGGAATTCCCTCCATCTGGATCTTGCACGATCAATTCAGCAACAAACCTCCCTGATCCTATGCTTTCCATTGCTCAGCTAATAAAAATCAAGCACAGAGTACCAATAAGAAATATTAAATTAAATTGCTACAGCAAAACACAAGGAAACTTAGCAAAACATATGCATGCAAACAGCTGCTTTCACCACAAGCTTAATGCAAAGATGATGTACTGTACACAGCTAGGAATCTGCACGAAAATGTGCTATAAAGATGCTCTTTCAATGAGCGTTTCTCCACTGCAGCACAGAGATTGTTTACGGAAAATTGGAAAATAAACTCTACAGTACCTGATGGCTTTTTCTCCATTCAGTATGTGAAAGCTGAAGGAATGCAAGACACTGGCACAGGCGAGGCACTGCTTTCATAGGTGTGTCTGTGTGTCTTTTGCATGTTGTAGCTTGACAGTTCTCCCCTATTGTGTGGGTGGCATTCTTACAACGAAGCAGACTTGTAACTCAGAAATGATATCACAATGTAACATTAACTCACTCAGTGCCTAAAGACACGCTGAGTAAACCACACCACAGGTGAAACTCAATCAAGAAACACTTCCTCGCCGTCTACATTGCAGCAAACAACTTAGGAGGACATTCAGCATTCACATTCTGACTTCAAAAGGGCTTGAGAGGAGCAAAAATATTATCAGCGTAGCCAGAGGAAGAGCAAGGCTGCTCAGTATCTGTGGAGAAAGAGAATGGTGAATTTACAACATTGAGCAATGAGCGTCAATTATTCTCAACATTTGCTGTGTTTCTAGTAGATTCTAGACAAGTGACTCTCGAACCTTTGCCTGTGCAATCACATTTTGAGACAGAAACGGAAGCATGAAAAACATATCAAATATCTGTGTGCTGGGACCCCATCCGCAAGTGGTGCACAATCCAGAGTATGTCTGTGTGTGTGTACATACAAAGCCAAAATGGGGGGGAGCATTTTTGCTAACAGCCATCAATATCCATATTTTCGTCTGTCAGGTACCCAAGTATTGATTCCGGTACACAGTTTCTCCAAAATACTGGGTATTCCCATTGCCAAGTTGCCATTTTACCAATTGGTAAATGGTAAATCAGTACCAGAACTTGGAAAATCAGGGTGGGAAGTCAGAAAAATGGTGCCAGAAGTCAAATAATTGGGACAAAAATGGTAAATCAGTAACTCAGTCCGTCCAACACTGATCAGTACCAGATGGTGGAGTACTGCAATTCTGGTAAATATACCTGGTTTTGTGGGTACTCATTTCAGGGATGTGTGTGCACACGTGTACATGTACATGCTTAGTGGGGAAAGGGCTTCAGTTACCACAGGCAAGTGGAAGGGGAGGACACACAGTTTAAAAAGGTTTCAGAATCACTGGTGTACAGCAGTAACAAGTATCCACAACAAATGACTTTGTCCAATTCAAATCATATCTGCTGAAATGAATAACCACCACCATTCAGGTCCACCTTTGGCAGATATCCAATTTGGTTATTTTGGTTCAGTTATTCAGATATTTAGTTATTCAATTCAGTTACTTTCTTTCAACTGCTCTACAATAGCCGACATAAAGTAACCAAATAACCAAAAAACAGAAGGTTTTCTTGAAACAGAACTGGAGTTGAGAACAGCCTAAACGAGCAACATTTGTTCACAAAGCATCTTCTCTTGTTTACAGCGATGCTGGTGGCAAGACACTTTGCTGGAGATTAGTCCCAGAATGGAAAGAAAAGGGGAATATTATATATCCTATTGTTGTAAGCAGTCCAGCTCATTAATTTTATAAAATCAAAATGCTTGACAAAGCTGCATTTTATTTGCCGGCTCTGCTCTTTATTATCAAACAATACAACAAGTAAACATGCTTTGGCTCTGTCTCAGGGATCTGCAACAAACTTCCAGAGTTCCACATTTGCTGGGGACTGGTATTTTAAAAGATGTACTTCTTGGCAGAGAATGAAAAGCTGTGCAATATTTATGAGGGGAAAAAATGGAGGAAAAGAACAGCTCAGGGGGCTGGTAAAGAAATGGAGAGCTTTTAACTCCTTAGTCATTTTGAAACCAGCTCATATCAGCAGTGACTGAATCAGGGGTGGGGAGCCTTCAGCATCTGAGGGTCCCTTGGGGATAAGCACCCCCCTGTTTAAAATCAGAGATGGAGACAAAGTGGTTCAAATGGGCTCTTTTATTGGACTAAGTGCTGTTAGTGAAAATGAGCAAGCTTTCAGGCCGCACAGGGCCCTTCCCCTTGGGCATGTAGCGTAGACAGTCAGAAATATATAAACGGAGCACATTTAGGGCAGGTATATAAGGAGGCAAAAATGGGCAGGAGTGGATAAGACAAGGAAAAAACAAAACTGGTGGGTAGGGGGTTAGGAGAAATGACAGACCTTTAAAAGCAGAGCTATAAAAGATGTATATTGGTGAAGGAGGAAAGAAACCATGAGTAGCGGTAAGCACACAGATAGGCTAAAGTAACTGTATGGGGAGAGGGTAAGGTAGGAAACGGCTTATCAGGTGAAGTGAATAATACGCAGATGAAACTCCCATATGAAATATGCACCCATTTCTGCCTCCTTATATACCTGCCCTACATTTGCTCAGTCTCTCTAGTTCTGACTGGCTATGCTTCATGCCAGAGGAAGAACCCTGTGGGGCCTAAAAGCTTGCTCATTTTCACTATCAGCAGTCGATCCAATAAAAGAGATCATCCAAACCACTCTCCATCTCTGTCCCTTGAGACCAACACCGCAACCACACAATCTCTCTTTGTAAATCACACCCCTTCATCACTACATGCTAACTCCTGGACTAGACAGGACCATCAATGCCATACCTTCAGCTCCAGGTTGAGACAGGACTACGTTTAGGGTGAGGCAAATGAGGCAACACCATGGGGTCAATCCTGCAGGGGCCTCACTCTGCCTCATGTGGGACAGGCGTCCCAGGACTGGACTGGACCCAGCATCCACTGCTGCCTGACATGAAGGCAACCACTGATGTGTTGGGGTCTGCACTTTGAAAGCCCTGGTGGGAGGTAGAAAGTGAGGACTCTGGACTAACAGTAGCTTCCCTCATCTCCTGCCTTTGTCCACTTACTGTCTACCTCTCCTCCTAGCAGCTGCCAAACTCAGACAGAAAGGAGAGGGATGCAGAGTATGAAGGATGCTGATGATGATCAGAGTCCAGAGTCTCTACATTCCTCTTCCCACTGAGACTGTCAAAGCTTGGGACCCCACAGAGGTTGGCGTAGGGAATGCATTGGGGCCTCTGTGAACCTTTGCCCTGGGCCCTGAAAATTCTAGGGCCAACCCTGGATTGAAGCACATTGTTATAGAGCAGTGTAGGAAACCTGAGACTGCTGCAATCAATGCTGTCAACTAAACCGAAGAGTCTACTTATTGGAGCTGCTGGTCTGTCTCATAGGAGAGATTAGGGATGGGCGAACGCAGTTCGGAGTTCGGACCAAACTCGACCAGTTCGGTCGACCGAACCGAACCGAATTTCCGAACTCGGCTCTGTTTGCCCATCCCTAAAAGATAATATTCCATTTAGTTCAATGGGGTTTGAATTTCCGAACTTTGTTCGGAAGTTCGGAGTTCAGACCAAACTCGAATAGTTCGGTCGACCGAACCGAACTTTCGAACCAAACCGAATTTCCGAACTGAACCGAATCAAATTTCCGAACTCAGTTCTGTTCGCCCATTCCTAGGAGAGAGGCATTTTTGGGGGAGGGGGAGTGTCCTTCGACTAATCAATCCTAAAATGAACTCGCATGCCTTGCAAAGGGAAATAGGAACTACCCTGCTGAATCAGACCTGTAGTCCATCTGGTTCAGCATCCTGTCTCTGACAGTGGCCAACACCCAATGCTTCCAGAGAAGTGCAGCTGTTTAGACATATGGGCGGCTGAGGGGAAGAAACACCATCATCATAATATTAGGTTTTCTATTGCCCTCTTATTAACAGTCATGGAGATAAGGATGCTGGGATGAACACAGTTGGATTAATCATTATTCTGCCACCCAAACCAAAGGGTCATTTGCGCATGGGCACCGGTGGCACATCTGCCCAGCACGAGTACGAGCACCCCATGACTCCAGAGCTCTCACCGAGACTGCCACACAAACACTGCTCAGCCAGAGAGGTAGTTGGGATGCCATGAGGCAGGGCATTTATTTCTCAGTCCTGCTCCTGTTGCCATTTCCCACTAGAGTCAGGGCAGGGTTGAGGAGAATTTATGCACATAGAGAGTGTAGTGGAGATGACAAGGAAAGTGTGGGCACTAAGCAGCCCAGGCATTGGGAGATTGAGGTGGGCTGAGTTGGGGCTGTTGTGCACAGGCACAAGAGTAGGTTAGTGCTGAAATGGAGATTCCAAGTGGATTTTGTATCTAATAGAACATCCTGTTCCAAACTGGGTATGGAGAACCAGATCAGAAGCTCTGGATCCCCGCTTCCATGTACCATGTCATTTTGCACCTTCACAGCAGGCATAGGTCTTCTGCAGATATTTTGTCCATTGTGCATGTATGGGAAGAAGGAAATCAGACCAGCTCCGGGTCCCTACTCCTCCCAATCAGACTGGATCAATGGAGATTTGGCGTAGCTGGTTCACCATGCCTGATCTCCGCAAGTTGTTCTGCCTCTGCGGAGACAGAACAGCCAATCCATTCCAGTCGGAATATAGGAGGCATGTTATGTTACTTTGTATTTATACCCTTCCTTTTCCCAAAAAGGCTTAGGGCATTGCATAACAAATAAGATTCAAAAGACCATAGTACAACCACCTTCCCTACTCAGAGTACAATAAGAACTAAACAAAAGCACAATTAACTGCATCCCCTCCTCATTCCACCAACTCTCATGCCTCTCACCCAAGGATGTCCCACCACCACCACCTTCTACTACACCCACAATACAAACAATCCCACTAACTTCCGCTCCCTTGTTCTTAACTATGGAAAACTCCTACCTCTCCCCACCCCTTCGCCCATGCTCATATTCTTACCGTCTCTGTGGAGGGGGATGTTATAGCATTCCAACCTACTCCCCAATCCAACTCTCCCACCCTCTCACACTATCTTCCCCCTCCCCTCAAAAACATTAAGAAAAAAACAACAACAACATTTATGTCAAACATACCCCAGGGTGAGGGGGTCCAAAATGTGGCTGAGCTTGGGAGCACTACATCTGGCCCTCGGGATGACGGAATTACACATTCAGAATACTCCGTGATAATTCTTGTTTCTACCAAACGCTCACTCAAGAGTTCCAGTCTGATTCCGCACAGAGCCATGCAAGCTACACCACCACCATATCCTTTTAGAACCTGAACCAGTTCCAAGGGTATTATGTCTGCACTGTAGGGTTTCAAAATTAAATATAAATACACATAGGATGTGGAAACACTGCTGGCTTGGGGAACAATACACTGAACCTTTCAGACATTTCAAAATGAAAAGGCAAAATTAACTGATGGTTCTATTTCCTTAAATTTTTAACATCATTAAAGAGGGAGCACCAATTTGAGGGTATAACATGTATTATGAGAGATATAAAACATGGAACCAAAAGAGCTAAATGAGGGAGCAGATAAAGACAGAATCCAGGAATTACTACAAACTTCTTTCAAAGTAAATTATACCTTTCCCCCCAAATCTAACTCAAGAATCCATTATTTCTCCTGTATCTGGTAGGATGGTTGCGGCAAAACCCGCATTAGGGCGAAAAGATATTTCTGATGCTTTTATTATTGCTATGTTCCATACAAGATAATGCGTCTGGTCTGAGAGTCACAAAAACACGCTCTCGTTAAATGTGCTGCCAGGAAACTAAATGAAAACAGTGTAGCACTGAGTCCCTATGTTTGCAGCCGAATCAGGGCTTTTGCAAGGGTGTTTATATGAACTAAGTTTCATTGAACAAGGCAAAGAGCTGGATCTCACGTCCTACATTATACCTCTGCAGCCTGGCCAAACTAGGGTTAAAGCTTTACTCTACTTTCAAGCAAAGGAGGCCAAGGAAAAGAAGAAACAAAGGCTACTACCCTTGAGTACAGAGAACTCCTTTTCGAGAAATGTGATTTACGGAATGAAGTTCCTGGCACGTCTGCCAGGGGCTGTCACAATGTGTGTCAAAAATCCAAGCCTGAAATACGATCCCTGATCCTTCCATGCCGCATTCATTGTGGCTTCTAACAAGTTCTTCCTGCAAAATTGCAAGCAGTTTCTCTCAGGAGCCTGGGAATGGTAGTGTTATTTATGTCTCTTGCTGAGCGAAGGGCATATCAACCAGGCCTCTTCGTCTGAACACAACTCTCAGGATACTCTGGGATTTTGCTTCCCTTTAGAATTGCATGTGGGCTTCAGGCTTGGGAAAGCTGCTTTGCCTACTGAAAATCTCTTCCTCTTATTCACGGCACCAGCAATGCTTGGTATTGCTGCTTGCAAACTGCTGGTGTATCTGGAGTTGCTACCTGTCTAGGTATCGCGCAGAAACTCCAGGTTTGGACTTAGTCTAGAAGCACAAGTTTCTTTGGGTCAGCCAGGGGCCCCCCCCAAAACTCAGAGGAACTGGGACTTCCAGGAGTGACAGGGGGCAGCTCCGTCAAAGACGGTGGGCCATAGGGACTTTCCTGACATAACCTTGCCCCTATGGAGCATCATGGGCAGATGCTGGGGGCAGGTTACCACACCATGGGCAGTCTTAACCTACTCTGGGGAGCTGAACCATGTGATGCAATGCATCATTTTATTTTTTATTTATTTATTGAATATATTTATACCCCGCCCCTCCTGAAAACAGCTCGGAGTGGCTAACAAATCTCAATAAAACAATGTTTAAAATGTTTAAAACATCATAAAAATCTCAACAATTAAAACAGGAAAAGACAAAATTATAACAAAAAATAAGGAAGGGTAGGGGGATAAAAACGCACTAACCCACCTTCCCACCATCCCCAAAGGCCTGGGCGAACAGCCAGGTTTTACAAGCTCGCCAGAATGTTAAAAGTCTTGGGACCAGGCAAACTTCCTCCGGGAGGGAATTCCAAAGACGCGGCCCAGCCACCAAGAATGCCCTCTCCATTGTGGCCCCCCGCTTAATACGGGGGACCTCCAAGAAGGCACCCCCGGCAGACCGCAGGTTGTCTCTTATACACATCTAGATGTGTATAATAGGCTAAAGTAACTGTATGGGGAGAGGGTAAGGTAGGAAACGGCTTATCAGGTGAAGTGAATAATACGCAGATGAAACTCCCATATGAAATATGCACCCATTTCTGCCTCCTTATATACCTGCCCTACATTTGCTCAGTCTCTCTAGTTCTGACTGGCTATGCTTCATGCCAGAGGAAGAACCCTGTGGGGCCTAAAAGCTTGCTCATTTTCACTATCAGCAGTCGATCCAATAAAAGAGATCATCCAAACCACTCTCCATCTCTGTCCCTTGAGACCAACACCGCAACCACACAATCTCTCTTTGTAAATCACACCCCTTCATCACTACATGCTAACTCCTGGACTAGACAGGACCATCAATGCCATACCTTCAGCTCCAGGTTGAGACAGGACTACGTTTAGGGTGAGGCAAATGAGGCAACACCATGGGGTCAATCCTGCAGGGGCCTCACTCTGCCTCATGTGGGACAGGCGTCCCAGGACTGGACTGGACCCAGCATCCACTGCTGCCTGACATGAAGGCAACCACTGATGTGTTGGGGTCTGCACTTTGAAAGCCCTGGTGGGAGGTAGAAAGTGAGGACTCTGGACTAACAGTAGCTTCCCTCATCTCCTGCCTTTGTCCACTTACTGTCTACCTCTCCTCCTAGCAGCTGCCAAACTCAGACAGAAAGGAGAGGGATGCAGAGTATGAAGGATGCTGATGATGATCAGAGTCCAGAGTCTCTACATTCCTCTTCCCACTGAGACTGTCAAAGCTTGGGACCCCACAGAGGTTGGCGTAGGGAATGCATTGGGGCCTCTGTGAACCTTTGCCCTGGGCCCTGAAAATTCTAGGGCCAACCCTGGATTGAAGCACATTGTTATAGAGCAGTGTAGGAAACCTGAGACTGCTGCAATCAATGCTGTCAACTAAACCGAAGAGTCTACTTATTGGAGCTGCTGGTCTGTCTCATAGGAGAGATTAGGGATGGGCGAACGCAGTTCGGAGTTCGGACCAAACTCGACCAGTTCGGTCGACCGAACCGAACCGAATTTCCGAACTCGGCTCTGTTTGCCCATCCCTAAAAGATAATATTCCATTTAGTTCAATGGGGTTTGAATTTCCGAACTTTGTTCGGAAGTTCGGAGTTCAGACCAAACTCGAATAGTTCGGTCGACCGAACCGAACTTTCGAACCAAACCGAATTTCCGAACTGAACCGAATCAAATTTCCGAACTCAGTTCTGTTCGCCCATTCCTAGGAGAGAGGCATTTTTGGGGGAGGGGGAGTGTCCTTCGACTAATCAATCCTAAAATGAACTCGCATGCCTTGCAAAGGGAAATAGGAACTACCCTGCTGAATCA
>QEPC01013568.1:1661784-1672154 GCA_003113815.1 Sphenodon punctatus
CCCCACCCCACCGCATGGTGGGGTGAACAGCCGGCTGTTATGCAATATGTCCGCAAGAAAAGGCTGAGGACACATTGTGGAGCAGCCTTACCCAAAATGGGGAAAGGTTGCCAAAGGCATGGTAGCCTGTGTGCCCGGGCCCCTTCTGTCCAGCCATGCGGTGAGCTCCACAGTGAGACTTTGAGCAGCAGCCACTGTCACCAGTCCCCGAGGGAGGGAGGGCAGGGCTAGGCACCTGTTCATGTGGCCAGCTTCTTGGGCCACCCCAGCCAATTTGGGACATCCGTCAGGGACTACCCCACCCATCCAGATGCCCGTAGGGTGGCCAACCACCTGCCAAGCTCCCCACACTGGCCCCACTGCACTTTCCCACCCTGGGGCTGTGAGGGAATCAGGCCCACCACAGCTCATGTGCCTGCACCCCATGACGCTCCATAAGGGTGGGATTACATCAGAAAGGGATGCGGCAAATCCTTTGCCCCACTCTTTTCTGATGTAGCCCCACCCTCTGCAGAGCACTGTGATACTCCACAAGGGGCAGGGTTATGTCCTAAAAGAGGCATGCCAGCCCCTTTGCCCTTCCACCACTGACATAGCCTTGCACCTCCAAGTGAAAATCTGGAGAAAGGTGGTAACACTATCTGCATTGTCCAGAGGCCTCAGACCTTCTGAGATTACAGTTCAGTTTGTGTCCATTGAGCCCTTAGCCTTGTTGGTTTTTTGGTGGTTGTTTTTAAAAAAATCTTTTTCCTTTTTATTGGCAGTTGAAAAAAATGCAGTTTTGCCTTCCTTCCTTCCTTCCTTCCCTTAAGAAGCTTCAGGGCAGCTTACATAATAAAACACATCAAAAAATAAAATATGATCATCAAAAAACAAACATACCCACAACTCCCTTACCGCACCCACCCAATATCACATTCCCCATTTCCCCTCCTCCCTCACACCCCTACCCCACCCGCAACCACCCCCAATTCAATCTCCGCTGCCAAAAGCCTGACAGAAGAGAATGGTCTTACATTGTCTCCAGAAGGCCGCGAGACTGGAACATAGGTGGACCTCGTGAGGGAGGGAGTTCCACAGCAGAGACGCAAAGGCCAAGAATGCCCTCCTCATGGTTGAGATCTAACAAAAAAATCAAAGTCTTCAGGAGGGCACCCCCAGCCAACCGCAAAGGCCACGACAGAATATGGGAAGCCAGGCAATCCCTCAGATAGATGGGGCTCAGGCCGTTTAGGGCGGTAAAGGTCATCACCAGCTCCTTGAGTTGGACCCAGAAGACTATAGACAGCCAGTGCAGTGAACAGAGCACCGGAGTTATGTGCTCTTAGTAACCCGTCCCCATACGGAGGCGAGCTGCTGCATTCTGTACCAGCTGCAGTCTCCGGACCGTCACCATTGGCAGCCCCACATAGAGCTTGTTGCAACAGTGTAGCCTCGAGGTGATGAAAGCATGGGCAACAGTGGCCAGAGCTGAGTCTGAAAGAAGAGACCGTAACCTCCTCACCAGATGGAGTTGGTGAAAAGTGTTTTTGGCCACCGCTGCAACCTTGTAATCCAAGCATAGCAAGGGATCCAGAAGCACTCCGAGGCTGAGAACCCGATCAACCAGAGGGGGCCAGACCCCGTCAATAAGAAGAGTCTCAATTCCCTCCAGGGCACCAGTCTGGCCAACCATCATCACCTCAGTCTTATTAGGATTCAGCCTCAGTCAACTCGCCCTCATCCAGTCCCCTACCACAGCCAGGCAGGGGGTAAACACAGAGACTGCAGGACCTGGGTCAGATGAAAAAGAGAGAGCTGGTGTCATCAGCATACTGATGGCACCTCAGCCCAAAACTCCAAATTACCTCACCCAGCAGCTGCATATACACATTAAAAAGGAGGGGGGACAGAATGGAACCCTGCGGAACCCCACAAGGGAGATCCCAAGGAGATGATGAGTAATTGCGCAACACTACCTGCTGAGACCTCCTGGCCAAGGAAGAGCAGAACCACTCAAGAGCAGTCCCGCCCACTCCAGCCAGGTCCCGTAGGTGTGTCAATCTCATGTTCAACAGTATCAAAAGCCATTGAAAATCTAATAAAATCAACAGGGTAGAATTCCCCCAGTCTAATTCCAGGTGAAGGTCATTGACCAAGGCCACAAGCGCAATCTCTATACCATGGCCAGGACAGAAACCAGACTGTGAAGGGTCCAGGAATCCGATAGCAGGAGAATCAACGTCTAATGCCTTCTTAAGCAGAGGCCAAAAATCACCACCTTAAGGCAGCTCAGCACTCTGCCCTCCCAAAGGGAGGCCTTGATCACCTCAGCCAGCAATGGCCCCCACCATCTCCTGCCTAGCTTTCACCAGTCAGGACAGGCATGGATCTAATTCACAACTTGTGGCTCGCACAGCCCCCATCACTTCCTCCGCATCAGTGGGCGACAATGACTGTAACCAATCCTAAGAAAAAGGACAAGACTGGTCTTCCATAACCCCCAGCTCTGACTCTGCACCATCAGGGCCAGATCAGAATATAGGACCATTGTTAAAGATAAAAAGAAAACCTTCTGGGGCGCCCAATGGGCTAGATTACTTCAGGCAGCCGATCGGAAGGACGCGCAACGTTTTTGGCACCTTGTAAATAGTGTCACCAAACTAAAGAGGGGGTTGGCCTCACAACAGGTATCACCCTCTGTGTGGGTGAAATACTTTAATAAGCTGTACAATAATGGCCCTGTCGAACAATCTTGCTATTTGCCGGGTACGGAGTGGGAGGCTTTGCCAGTCTGGCCGCCAGTTACAAAAGAAGAGGTAGAAGGCCTGGTGGATTCCTTCTCTAACAATCGTGTCCCAGGAATTGATCTTATACTGATTAATTTCATTAAAGATCGGAAAGAATGGTGGTGCCCAATTTTGGCATCGTTATTTACGGCCATTAATAATTCAGGAATTATACCGGAGGCGTGGGATAGGGCAGTGGTTATCCCAATCTATAAGAAGGGCCTTAAAACTGAACCTTTGAATTATAGGCCGATAAGTCTGTTATGTGCCATAGCTAAAATATATGCCAAGTATCTTCTTACCAAAGTCCAGGAATGGGTAATTCAAACTAAGGCCTTGTCTCCGGAGCAGGTGGGCTTCCAGGGGGGATGCTCCACGATTGAGAATTGTTATATTCTTTACCACTTTATATCTAAATACAAGGAGCGCAATGGTGCGTTATATGTGGCGTTTCTCGACCTCAGAGCAGCCTTTGATTCAGTTGATCGGGCTGCCCTGTGGAAGAAGTTGCATGAATCCTCTATGGATAGATGTTTGCTCTCTTTGATTTGCTCGATCCATGAGGGTTCCTCTATGGTAGTCAAGCTTGATCAGACAGGACACGTTTCCCCTCCAATACCCACCACAGTGGGAGTTCGGCAGGGCTGTGTTCTGGCCCCCATTCTTTTTAATCTTTTTCTGGACGGGGTCATACCTGGTATGGCGGATGATACATTTTTTCCCCCATGGTTGGCAGCATGACCAACTGGTTGCCTCTGTTACGCCAACGATGTCGCGCTGCTGTCGCAGAGTCGTGTCGGCCTTCAGAGACAAATGTGGGCCTTTGCGGCCTTTTGCCAAAAGCACCATTTGATCATAAATTAGGATAAATCTAAGATCGTGGTCTTCTCTTCAAAATCTAAAACTCATACATGGAACATCATGGGGCATCCTATTCAGCAAGTGCCATCTTTCCGATATTTGGGACTGTTGTTCCATAGTTCAGGTAGCTGGAGGGAGCATATTAAAAGGGCGATTATAGCCACAAGAGGTGCGGTGGCCTCCATTCAAAGACTTTTCTTTAGGCAGGGGCGAACAGCAATTGTTGAAGCCTTGCAGGTGTTCAACAGCAAAGTTCGGGCCCAATTATTGTATGGGGCCGAACTTTGGTCTCCTTTTTTTGCCCAAGATGTAAACAAAGTCCAAAATGGATTCCTCTTGAAATTATTGGCTGCCCCTGTAGGAACCCCAATGGTAGCTATAAGAAGTGAGCTGGGGCAGAAAGCATGGTCTCAGGTGGCCTATGATTTAGCCCTAAAGCTCTGGAGTAAAATAAGGTGTAGGCAGGGTCCCCAGCCTGTCTCTTATACACATCTAGATGTGTATAAGAGAGGACAGAGGCGGCGGATGATGTCTTCCTGGACCATTGGTCAATTACGATAAGGGAAAATCTAAGGGGGATTGGTTTATCACCGGAATATCTACAGCATAAACAGTCTGCCGCTGTTCGGGGGGAAATATTACAGAGGGTGGATGACATTGCCCGACAATCGGAAATTGGTAGGTTAAGCCATTTCCCTCACATGAGACACTATAATCTATGGGCCTCAGGCTGGGGCCAGGGCGCTAGTCATCTCATTGCCTCAATTTCTGGGAGGGCTAAACACCTCTACTCGTGTGCTCGGTTTAATGCCTTTCCCTCACGGGTAACCGAGGGGAGGAGACAGGACATTCCTTTTTATGAGCGGCTGGGTCCTTTTGACCACCTTGCAGTCGAGACGGTTAGCCATATCTTGCTGTACTGCCATCTATATGATTGTTCTAGGCAAAAAAATGTAAGTCCTCTCCTGGAAAAGTATCCTGGTAGATCTGATTTGATATTAACATCTTTGCTACTGGATAATGCTGATCCTGATGCAATTAAAAATATTGCTACCTTCTTTTTACAAGTTATAATTCTTAGAAAATCATTTTTGGAGTTTAAACCTTTGAGTTTACCCTGTGGATCGGTCTGTTAGGCTGTGGGTGTTAGCTGGTCATAAGTCTTTATCCTTTTCCATGTATATATTCTTTTTCTTTTCCTTAGAATTGCATTATCGATGTTTTAGCTTATAATTGTTTTATAGTCCATGCTTCCATTCCTATTTGGGCGGGATTCATTTACTTGTATTAACTGCAATGATCAACGACCATGCAATAAATTTGATTTGATTTTTTGACTCTGCACCAGGAACAGTCATGCTGAGGTTGTGGTGAATACGAGCAATTTTATATATGAAGTAATCAATACAAATAAAAATGTCATAGCAGGCACTGGATACCTCCAGTTTCCAGTGGAGACAGGCTGGACTGACCAAACCCCTCATCACCCGGAAAAGATCTCCTGGACACAACTTCGCAGATGCTATGATGGCAGTGAAAAAAGCCTTCTTTGCTGCCATCACAGCCATGGCATAGGCCTTTAGAAAGATCTATGCTGCAATTGGTCGGATTCAACTCGAGTCTGGTGCCTCCTGCATTCTAACCGTCTACCCTCCCGCTTCTGCCGTCTCAAGCCCTCCATGTACCAAGGGGACCAGTGTTGGTGCAGTGGTGGGAACGGATGCCTGGGAGCCACCATGTCGATGGCCTCAGTCAAGGTGTTATTCCACAATGCAACGAGGTCATTGACAGAGCAGTCATCAAGTTCTGTGGGAAACTCCCCCACAGAGTTTTGGAAACCAATTGCATCCATGGGTCTCCCCAAGGGGTGGACCAATCGAATAGGTCCAGCACCCCGATGGGGACATAGGTGCACCAGGACCAGAGCCTTCAGGAGGTAATGGTTCAACCACAAGGGTGTCACTGCCATGCCCCAATCATAGGACACCCCCCCACCCCACCCCCCGATTCCAGGCCAGTGCAGAAATTCAAATCCAGCAAGTGTCCCCTCTCATATGTTCCGCCCCTGGGATAGGCCGCCATGGAGGCCATGAACTGTCTTGCTCTGCTCCATAAAAGGCAGGCTTCGGTGTGAATGTTGAAGTCCCCCAAAACTATAAGTCTGGTGGCTGCAACACCACCTCCGAGACCAGCTCAGTTAGAGCAGTCAGTGAGGCTGCGGGGTTGTGGGGTGCTCAGTAGACCAGCAGCATCCCTATTTTATCCCTGACCAAATCAAACACTAGATGGACACACTCCATGCCGGATGAATTCAACACTGGAAACCTCCAGAAGGACGACGAGTCCTTTAAAATCACAGCTACACCACCACCACCACCACCACCCTTAGTCCTGGATTTAGTTTGATGCTGCAGTAGGGGGCTATAGCTCAAGTGGTAAGAGTGCATGCTTTGCTTATATAAGGTCCCAGGTTCAATCCCCAGCATCTCCACCTCAGGACCTCTGGTAGCACGCCTGGGGGAGGCCTCTGCTGGGGTCTTGGAGGGGTCTCAGGTAGCACGCCGGGATGGCTTCTGCCGGAGACTCTGGAAGAGCCGGATTTGGACCCGAATTTGAAAAACCTGCTGCCGTGTCAGGTTGTCACAATACTGGGCTAAAATGGACCATTGGTCTGACTCAGTTAGGCAGTTTAGTTGTAGTTTAGTTGAGTACCTGGCTGGCACCAGGTCAGCCAAAACCAGCCCTGACTCATCATCCAGCCA
The DNA here is from genome assembly GCA_003113815.1 of Sphenodon punctatus. Classification (NCBI taxonomy): domain Eukaryota; kingdom Metazoa; phylum Chordata; class Lepidosauria; order Sphenodontia; family Sphenodontidae; genus Sphenodon; species Sphenodon punctatus. The sequence continues at coordinate 1,668,176 of QEPC01013568.1, forward strand.
GGTCCCCATTAAGCATGCATGGTCAGCAGCTCCTTCCAGGATAAGCTCCCAGATGGATGTTTATTTATTTGCCACCGACCTCACATTCAGCATCATCAGCTTCAGTCCCAGGGCCTCATCAGCCTCAACCTCCAAAAATCCCATGTCATGGAGGGGATTGGAGAGGGGACAGAGACCAACTGTCTCTCCTGCCTCTCCAGCTGTTGTATTCTCCCACCCCCCACCCCGCAAACATACCTCCCATGGCCCTACACAACCTCAGTTGCCACCCTCTCCCCCCTGGCTCCAAAAAAGGAGTCAGATGGACTGGGAGGATCCACCATGCGGTACCTCTGGAGACAATACTGTCAGGGTGGCAAGTGGTGTCTATCCTACCCTCTCCACCACCTCGCAACCCTTCCCCTCCCCCACCCTCCTTCCCTGTGCATGCACTGCCCCCCCTCACAGTGGCCATGATATTTCCTTCCACCCTCTTCTCCTATGCTCATACCACCACCATGCCCCGACAGGGAGGCTGGGACAGTCCGTCCCAACCAATTCCCCCCTGCCCAACTCCCCCCACACACACATCTCACAGGGGGGCAGGGCAAAGCCCCCTCATATACCAGCCCATACCCCCCCTCACAGGGGGGTAATGGCATCAAATTAAACACCACATTATCACATAACATTCACAGTCAGCATAATGTCAGCAAATTAGTCCTTAGCCTTGTTGCTACCATTTATTGAACTATGGGAACCTATTTGATTGAGAATTGGACCAAGATCACCAAGCTTGGTTCACATAAGCTTCCAGAAACTCACAGACAACAAGTATTTCTGTACAGCAAGCAACTTAATTAATGAAACCTGGTTTCTTAGAACGATAGAACTGTAGGATTGGAAGAGAACTCAAGGGTCATCTAATCCAATCCTCTACTCCAAAGCAGGTCATGAGGACATTGCTTCATATAATATTTATTTATTTATTTATTCAATTTATACCCCGCCCCTCCTGAATACAGCTCGGGGCAGCTCGGGCCAAAAATGCATATATCTCCCATCTCTGGGCACCTATTCTGTCTCTTTACTTACTATTGGGTCTTCAGTCTCTCTAAGTAAAAACACACGTTACAGCGGCTCAGCACTGTCACAATCTGCTCCCTGGAGGAAAATCTTGGGCAACACGACCCAGGTCAAGGCACAGTAGATACGTGACTGCAGCCGGGGAGCCATCCCACTGGCTGTCTGGGAGCACAACAAACATGCAGGAAGGCAGCCCCACCTGCACTGTGCTCCCAGCGCCCTGCCATGAAAGCCAGCCATGACAGCCAATGAGGCACATCCATGGTTGTCGGCCATGGCAGTTCCTGGCCCAGGCCGAGAAAGCGGCAGCCACACAGACATGCTCACCCACTTAAGGTCACTCTGATTCACTTGGGCCTGGTCTGGCAGGCCTTAGCCTGGGCTGTGACCTCGGAGGTTGCGGCCCAGGATAGTCCCAACACCGCCTGGGGCAATCCTGGGCCAACATCTGGCCATGCGCGGTTACACATGCCACCAGGTCCTGGGTCAAAGCAGGGCCAAAGTAGGTCTGGTTTTGTTGAAATGAGCCTTAGAGATCCAAAGTTATATGAGTAGGGGCAATGCTCAATGTAAGTCAAGATTTTTCAGCTACAAAATGGGACATATCTCCCCACCCAATGCGCCTATTGTTATGAAAATTTGAATCCCTGCTTATCTTTGGGCTTTCTGGCCCTGTCTCAAATTTGGCTAAATTGGCTTGTGGGATACAAAGTTAATCGAGGGAGAAAGGGAAACACACACAGAGATAGCCTGATTGTATGTCTTCTTCCCATAAGAAACCAAGCTTAAAAACTTATGGTTGCCTAGCTAGGTGAATAGTTCACAGAGGAGTACTGACCTCTGTATTCTATTCCCTAACCTATGAGTAACTCACTTCCTTGTCTTTCATAGTATTAACCTTTTCCTGAATTACATTTCAAATTCACAAAAGTACTTGACCTTTTCAAAATCCTAGCTAACTCTGCCAGTTACTGTGAAACATAGTTGCTCGTGAAAACCCAAATGTAAACTATCTTTGACAGGTTGAAAGTTGTGTATTTTGGATAAAAAATTTCAAAAGCATTTAAGCAATATAGGCCTTTCAGAGCCTCTCATTCAAAGCCAAGCCACTTTGGAAATGAAACTTTGTATTCTAAAATTTTAATACTTTAATTACTTCTTGTTATTAGTCAACATTTTTCATGGATCTTGCAGACCTTTACATTGCTAGCTTAGGACTAGGTGCAAAACTAGACAACAATGCTATCGATACAGGAACCTACTTTGAATTCCTGCAGTTGTAAGTAAATTAGCCTTTCTAGTTATGCAGATCACATCCTTGTCAACATTAAAATATCCAACTCCAGAACAGCTTCTTGGGACTGCCCTTTTGCAGACCAATAAGATGGCCAGTACAGAGACACTTTGGAGACACCAGTCACTTCTCCTCATAGATAAAGTCCTGATAAATTGGGAATTTGCTTATGTCGAATGTAAAAAAGTTTGACTTATCAGAAATTCTACTTAAGCAGACCTTCAGAAAATTGATATGTAAATGGGGAAAACTGGTGCTCAGATTAAGTTGGCACTAGGCTTTTCCATCTCTAGTCCCCATCCCTTCCCTCTTCTCAGCAGTAGAAAGTCAGAGCAGATAGCAGGCAGAGGGTGTGGGCGCATGCATGTAAAATATCTGGTCAGTTCTGTAAAGTAAAGCTAAATTAGCTTGCGGGATAGAATTGGTTTCTGGGAAATGTGGGATACATTTTCTTGATGGAGCATTACTGTAAAGAAAAGTTCTAGTCAAGAAAGAGCTACCCTGTTGAACCCATTAGATCTTTTGATGGCCTTTGAAATAGTTGACCACGAGGTGTTGTTGACATGACTGTGGGACCTGGCAGGGGAGCTCAGGACCACTCTTGAGTGGTTACTCTCCTTCCTGTCAGGGTGGTCCCATAGACTGGTGATGGGTAATTGCTCATTGTCCTCCGGGACCTCCCTTGTAGGGGCCCCATAGGGTTCTATTCTGTCTCCCCTCCTGTTCAAAGTGTATATGAGGCTGCTGAGCGAGGTCAATCGGAGGGTTTGGGGTGAAGTGCCACCAGTATGCTGATGACACTCAGCTCTACCTCTCTTTTCCATCTGATCCAGGACCTGCAGTCTTGGTGCTTACCTGATGCTTGGCTGCTGTTGCGGACTGGATGAGGATGAGCCGATAGAAACTGAATCTAGACAAGACTGAGGTGATGATGGTTGACCGGCATTGTGATCTGGAAGGGCACTCCTATTATTGACGGATTCTGGATCCCTCTGGTCAATCAGGTTCACAGCCTTGGAGTGCTTCTGGAACCCTTGGTGCGCTTCGATTGTCAGGTTGTGATAGTGACCAGGAGCACTTTTCACCAACTCCATCTGGTGAGAAGGCTGCGGCCTTTTCTTTCTGATTCGTATCTCGCCACTGTCATCCATGCTTTCATCACCTCGAGGCTAGACTACTGTAATGCACTCTACATGGGGATGTCCTTGATGACTCTTTGGAAGCTGCAGCTGATACAGAACTCACCTCCTTTCAGGAACTGGATGAGAATGAGCTGATTGAAGCTGAATTTAGACAAGGCTGAGGTGATGATGGTCGGCCGGCCTTGTGACCTGGAAGGGATTGGGACTCCTGTTATGGATGGAGTCCAGCCCCTTCTGGTCACTCAGGTTCACAGCATCAGAGTGCTTCTGGACCTCTTGTTGCACCTGGATTGTTAGGTTGCAGCGGTGGACAGGAATGCTTTTCACCAACTCCATCTGGAGAGGAGGCTGTGGCCTCCCCCCCACTTCAGATCTGGCCACTGTTATCCATCCTTTCATCACCTCAAGGCTGGACTACTGCAACGTGCTCTACGTGGGGCTGCCCTTGATGACCGTTTGGAAGCTGTAGCTGGTGCAG
>QEPC01013568.1:1676577-1698184 GCA_003113815.1 Sphenodon punctatus
GGGGGGGGGGTGGGGGGGGGTTTTGTGGCGGGGTTGGGGATGGGAAAGGCTGGGAGTTTGGGGTTTTTTATGCTGTTTTATATGTATTGTTTTTATTTGTTTTGTAAGCCACCCCGAGTCATTTGGGATGGGTGGGGTACAAATTGGGAATAAATAAATAAAAATAAATAAATACATTGTGCGACATGCCTCCAGCTCTTCCATTAGCTTGCAAACATTTATACTTGATCAGAACATGTGTGCATTGTGAGGAGTTCCACTGCAAGAAGCACCATGTACTGGACAGGTGTAACCTTTTCATGGTTGAACCAGAGGTGTAGCTAGACTGGAATGAGCCCTGGTACAGCAGATGGAATGGCCAACCCCCTACTCCCCACCCCCGGAAAAGGATACAGCTGCACCAGGAAGTACGGGCTGCTTGATGCACCTGCATTACCTGCTCCAAGCAATTCTCTTCAGGGGCAAGGACAATTCTCTGAGTGAAAAACCAACATGTCATTAGGACTAGAATCCTCTGGTCTAGTCCCAACAAAACCAATGGAAGGAAGTAACTATGAGACTTGCAAGCCAAAAGAATGAATGCAACTAATATAATATTAAGAGAAAACAGAAAGTCTCTGCTTCTTGAAGAACACTCACTGCCGTCTGAAAATTGCAAATTGAAACTCAAGTGGACGATAGTAGCCCTCTAACTAAAATGGAAATTAAATGTGATGTACAGTCTAAACATTTTGGAAGCTCTGAGGTAAAGGATTGAAGATTCAGAAACCCAAATTTGGGTATACCCTAAAGAAAGGTCAAGTTTCTCAGGGTCCCCTTAGAGTAGGAAGTGGCTCTCGACCTCAAACAAAAGCTAAAAGTGACGTATAATCTCAAAAATTCTGAAGCCCTGAGGTAAAGGATTGAAGATTTAGAAGCCCAGATTTGGAAATAGCATAAAGAAAAATCAAGGTTTTCAGAGTCCCCCAGAACTAGGAACACTAAGCACAACTTCAGTCATAGAAGTTTTAGTCCTCAAAATTCTGGAGCTGAAGATTTTTCTGACAGACTTGATTTTATTGTTTGTTTGTTTTAATCCCTCAAGACAGAATCAATAAATAGGTGCAATTAATAGGTCTTCCTATCCAGTATTCAAGAACAAGAAACATTATTGCTAAGTGAATTTAGTGATGTTTCTTCAAGGCTGTGCTGTAGCTGATATATGGGTGTGACAGTGCGGGATACCCCACTACCTACTGGACCTACTTCAGAGTTTTCAGACTCAAGTCAAGTTTATTATAGCTGTTCTCTATTGAAAAAGTATTGCAGATCAAATGTTACATAAAATAAGATAAAATTACAGTATAGTAAAAGAACATTCAAGTAGATACTAGTCAATTTGTCATACAGCACAATTAGTCATAGGATAGACCGTGACGTCCTCTTGTGGTTGATTAAAAGAGAAATCAACGCCACTGCTTTCATTATTATTGGGTCACTCGAATTCAATAAGCCTGAGATTCTCTGAGCGTCCGTGTCCCAGTGCTCCCCTTCTTCGGACAGACCTGAACCCTGACCCCCTTAGGCAGCAACACTTTCCCTTCTGGGCGGCTCTACCGCTACTCACTCTCCTGGAGTTCAGTACTATTCCTCCTCCCTTGCTTCATGGCTCCCAGCTGTAAGGTTGCAGCCTACCCGAGGACGGAGGCAGGGGAGGCGAGCCCTCGGCCCACAGCAGCGTGGGAGCAAATCAGGGATGCAGGTACAGCGGGCTCAGGCGCGGCGGCGGGAACAGTCTCCGCCGCCGCAAAAGCTAGTAGAAGTGAGGCCGGCGGGGAATGAAGGGGCGGGGCCACCAGAAACGCGGCGTCGCTCAGCACGCCTCCAGGAAAGGGCGGGGCTGGGAGCAGACAGTTAAAAGGAAGCCAGGGACTGCAGAGCGACGCCGGTGAACAGCGTTGCTGCAGACTGGCCCCTTGTGCTTTGACGGAGTGAGAAGTATCTTTTGGAACGTGAGGAGTGTGGACGGAGTGAGAGTGTGGTGCGTGGGTGTGGTCGCGGCGAGTGAGTAGCTATAGATAGTAAAGAGTGGGGTTTAGCAGTGGGTGTGTGTGAGTGGGAGAAGTGTGGGTGGTGGGCACTGTTTCCCCCCCCCCTTCGGTGGGGCCGTCTTCCCTCAGCCTCAACCCCGCCCCTGGTAGTGTGTGTAAGTCCTCCTTTCCCCCCGAACCCCTGTACCCACCGGAACCTCCCCCTGCCCTCCGCACCGCTAAGCACCCCCTTCCCTGTGTGTATCCCTGGGGCACGTGCGAGGTTGGTGAATTCGTGGGGGTTAAGGGGTTGCCTTTGCAACCAGCACACTCGAGTGGGGGTCCACTCAGGGCCTTGCTGTCTCCCCCCCTATGATGAGATAGGCCGCCGCTTATCCTTAAGCTAGCGGCCCTATTACAACCTGAGGGGTGTCTTTCCCAACCATCGTGGTGCCCCCTCGCGAGTGTGCAGAGTACTCGAGGGATCAATTAGCCGGTTAGCCAGATCTACCTTCCCTCTTCCCCTGTCCCCCCTAACAGTTTCACCGGCACATGGATCTGGCCAAACGGCTGGAGGAGATGGCAATTGCCATCCAATCCCTAGCCATGGAGGTTAAGGATATTAAGGAGGGTCAGGAACGAGACCGGGAGTATGGGATAGGGGCCGCGGCGCCCCCGTTAGTGCCAGACCCCCCGGAACCGAGGTGGGGCGCCATGGCGGGGGCTAGGGAACCCCGGCACCCCCCGATCATGAAATTTAATGGGGACCGAAAGCAGTTCCAGGGGTTCCTGGCACTATGCAAGCTAGCATTTCAGGTACAGCCTTCCACCTACCCCACGGATGAAACAAAGGTGGCATTCATCATTGGCCATTTGGAAGGGTTGGCCCTCGATTGGGCCACGCCCTTATTGGTAAAGGAAAGTCCATTACTACGGGACTACGAGGGGTTTTTGCGGGAATTTCAATTCCTTTTTGACTACCCTCATAGAGTCAAAGACGCGGAGGCAGCGATCACGACCCTGAAACAAGGTAGAGGCCCTCTGTTGGAGTATGTGACGCGCTTCCAACACCTGGCGGCGGAGCTGGGGTGGCCGGACCATGTGCTGAAGGTACTGTACAGAAAAGGGCTAAACGAGGAACTCAAGGACCAGTTGGCGATGACGGAGATGCCCGAGACCTGGCCTAAGCTAGTCAACCTTACGTGCCAGATTGAGGATCGTCTGTCAGAACGACGACGGGAGCGGCGACAAGAAGGAGCACGAACATGGGCACCGCGAACCCCCGTCCTGGTGCACGGGGCAGGGGAAACCCGAACTCCCGAGCCCCCGGAGCCCATGCAACTCGGGGCTGCACGGGGTCCACTCACCACACAAGAAAAAGAGCGACGAAGGGCGAGCCGGCTCTGCTTCTACTGCGGGGGCCAAGGTCACTTCTCTCGAGAGTGCCCCCAATTGCCCCCTGCACGCCGACAGGCGGGAAACGCGGACGGCCGGGCTGGTCAGGGGGGAGCCCGGTACGAACAGTAGGCCCCCTGACGAGGCAAAATGCCCCCTTGGGGGACAGCCCAAACCACTTTTGTGTGCCCCTGACCCTGCAAATTGCTGAACAACGTGCGAGAGTAGTGTGGGCCCTGATTGATTCTGGGGCGTCCGGCAATTTTATTGATGAGCTCCTCGTACGCCACTTGCGTCTGCCCCTGGTGCCCAAGGCACGGCAGGAGACCATCTATTCTATAGATGGCTCGCCTTTAAGCTCGGGCCCGGTGCGTTACAGCACCCCCTGCTTGCAGGGTACCATCGGGACCCATCACGAAGGATTGTCATTGGATGTCGTCCGTACCCCTGCCTTTCCCATCGTTCTTGGCATGCCGTGGCTACAGGCACACAACCCCTCGATCGACTGGCAACAGCGGTGCATGAAATTTGACTCCCCGACGTGCCAGCAACACCATTGTCGTGCACCCGTACGGAAGCTGGCGCTTTGTGCGTATGGTCCCCCCAACAGGGGAGTCGTAGAGCTGCCTGCGGCATACCAAGACCTACACGAAGCCTTCAAAGAACAAGATGCGCTCGAGCTCCCCCCCCATAGAAGTTATGATTGCCCCATTGAACTCCTCCCGGACGCCATGCCTCCGTACGGAAGGATCTACGCGCTATCTGCCCCCGAGTTGCAAACCCTGAAGGCCTACGTGGAGGAAAACCTCGCAAAGGGCTTTATTCGCCCCTCTACGTCCCCTGCCGGAGCCCCCTTATTTTTCGTTCCTAAAAAAGACGGGGGCCTCCGCCCCTGCATCGACTATAGAGGATTAAATGCGCTGACCATAAAAAACCGCTATCCCTTGCCGCTCATCCCTGAACTCCTGGACCGGTTACAGGGAGCCTCCATTTTCACCAAACTCGACCTCCGGGGGGCGTACAACCTCTTACGCATCCGGGCCGGGGACGAGTGGAAAACGGCCTTTCGCACTAGGTATGGCCTTTTTGAATACCTCGTAATGCCGTACGGACTTGCAAACGCCCCGGCGACGTTTCAACACCTTATTAACGACCTTTTTCGCGACGTTCTAGATATATCTGTAGTTGCCTACTTGGACGACATTCTTGTGTTTTCCCACAGTCTCCAGGAGCATGTGCAGCATGTGCGCCTTGTGTTAACGCGACTAATCCAAAATCGTCTGTACTGCAAGCGGGAGAAATGTCTCTTCCACCAACAGGTGGTGCCCTTTTTAGGGTTTATCATCTCGCCGCAAGGAATAGGGATGGACCCGGCGAAAGTCCAAGCCATCACCGCGTGGCCCGCACCTACTGCTGTCAAACCCTTGCAACGATTCCTCGGGAGTGTCAATTATTATCGACAGTATATCCCACATTTCGCACACCTCACGGCGCCCCTAACACGATTGTTAAAAAAGGGGGAACCATACTGCTGGAAAACAGAGCAAAACGAAGCTTTCGTAGAATTAAAGAGAGCCTTTACCGTCGCCCCCATTCTGCAGCACCCCGACTTTTCCCAGCCCTTCCTGGTAGAAACAGACGCCTCCAGCGTCGCCATCGGTGCGGTCCTCTCTCAACAAGGTCCGGGAGAAGCCATCCCCTTACCCTGTGCCTTCTTCTCCCGCCAACTTACCGCGGCGGAAAGGAACTACACGGTGCTGGACAGAGAGTTGTTAGCGATCAAGGAAGCTTTTGAAAGTTGGCGACATTATCTAGAGGGCGCTTCACACCCCGTCCAAGTCAAGACTGACCACAAAAACCTGGTATACCTACAAACCGCACGCATTATGAATGCCCGGCACGCGCGGTGGGCCTTGTTCTTCGCCCGGTTTGCATTTCAGATATCTTATCGAACAGGAAAAAGCAACACGATCGCAGACGCCCTTTCCCGGTACCAGGAAACTGCGCCCCTGCCTGCGCACCAGGGGGAGACTATTTGCCCGACGCGAGCCTTCGCTGCCTCGGGCATGACCCTAGCCCAATTTAAACGCCTCGCCCGCCAAGACCCTACTCTCGTGGCAGGGGCCCCGGTTGCCAAGACAGCGGGGCCACAAGCCCATCCAGAGGCCATAGTCGTCCCGACAGGGGCCCGACAGGAAGTGCTTCGAGCACATCACGACGCCCCCCTTGCCGGCCACCCCGGGCAACGGCGCACGCTTCAACTTATTCAGCGGCACTTTTGGTGGCCCACCATAAAACAAGACACTTGTGCCTATGTCCGTGGGTGTGCGGTATGCAGCCGAACTAAGTCCCCCCGCCAGGGGCCTTCCGGATTATTACAGCTAGCACCTCAAGCCCAAGGCCCCTGGCAACGAATTAACATGGATTTTATCGTAGAACTCCCCCCCGCACGCGGCTACACCACGATCCTGGTAGTGGTCGACCAATTCACCAAAATGGGACATTTCATCCCCTGTAAAAAGCTCCCTACAGCACAACAGACTGCAATGTTGGTGTTGCAACACATCATCCGATTACATGGACTCCCCACTGTTATTATCTCCGATCGTGGCTCCCAGTTTATTGCACATTTCTGGCGCGCTCTGTTTTCCGCCCTTGAGGTGAAGCTGGCACCCACCACCGCGTACCACCCACAGGCGAATGGACAGGCAGAGCGCACGAACCAGTCACTTGAACAGTATTTACGTTGTTATGTGTCATATCTCCAGGATGATTGGGTAAATTATCTGGCCCTCGCCGAATTCGCGTACAATAACGCCCCCCACGCTTCCATAGGCACTTCCCCGTTTCATGTGAACTACGGGTACCACCCACGACTCTTCTTGCCCGAACTCCCCTCCACCACTGTTCCGGCCGCCGGCGCAATGATCCAGACTTTGCACCACGTTCATTCCTGTGCCCGTACCTTACTCCAGAAGGCCCGACAACAGTACAAGCAACAAGCCGACCGCCATCGCCGCCCAGCACCCACCTTTGCCCCAGGGGACCTTGTATGGGTCGACCGCCGCCAGTTCCCATCGCGTCGACCATCCGCCAAACTGGATACCAAGTACATGGGGCCTTTTCCCGTCCTTCGCCAGGTGAATCCAGTGACGTATCACGTTTCCCTGCCAGCTCAGGTTCGCTGCCATCCCGTCTTCCATGTCTCCCTACTGAAGCCTGTCCACCCTCCTCTGTTTCCTGACCCCCTTCCCCCTCCGCCCGTAGAGGCGATTGATGCGCTCCCGGAATACGAGGTTCGCGCTATTCTCGATGCTAAGCGCCCGCGCGGCGTCCTGAAGTACCTCATTGATTGGAAGGGTTATGGCCCCGCGGAGCGTTCCTGGGAGAGCGCTTCGGACGTCCATGCACCCCGCCTTGTCCGTGCCTTTCACGCCCGCTTCCCCCTGAAGCCCCGGCCCGGGGGGGGGGCCTTGGGGGGGGGGTACTGTAAGGTTGCAGCCTACCCGAGGACGGAGGCAGGGGAGGCGAGCCCTCAGCCCGCAGCAGCGTAGGAGCAAATCAGGGATGCAGGTACAGCGGGCTCAGGCGCGGCGGCGGGAACAGTCTCCGCCGCCGCAAAAGCTAGTAGAAGTGAGGCCGGCGGGGAATGAAGGGGCGGGGCCACCAGAAACGCGGCGTCGCTCAGCACGCCTCCAGGAAAGGGCGGGGCTGGGAGCAGACAGTTAAAAGGAAGCCAGGGACTGCAGAGCGACGCCGGTGAACAGCGTTGCTGCAGACTGGCCCCTTGTGCTTTGACGGAGTAGGAAGTATCTTTTGGAACGTGAGGAGTGTGGACGGAGTGAGAGTGTGGTGCGTGGGTGTGGTCGCGGCGAGTGAGTAGCTATAGATAGTAAAGAGTGGGGTTTAGCAGTGGGTGTGTGTGAGTGGGAGAAGTGTGGGTGGTGGGCACTGTTTTCCCCCCCCCTTCGGTGGGGCCGTCTTCCCTCAGCCTCAACCCCGCCCCTGGTAGTGTGTGTAAGTCCTCCTTTCCCCCCGAACCCCTGTACCCACCGGAACCTCCCCCTGCCCTCCGCACCGGTAAGCACCCCCTTCCCTGTGTGTATCCCTGGGGCACGTGCGAGGTTGGTGAATTCGTGGGGGTTAAGGGGTTGCCTTTGCAACCAGCACACTCGAGTGGGGGTCCACTCAGGGCCTTGCTGTCTCCCCCCCTATGATGAGATAGGCCGCCGCTTATCCTTAAGCTAGCGGCCCTATTACAACCTGAGGGGTGTCTTTCCCAACCATCGTGGTGCCCCCTCGCGAGTGTGCAGAATACTCGAGGGATCAATTAGCCGGTTAGCCAGATCTACCTTCCCTCTTCCCCTGTCCCCCCTAACACCAGCCTCTCCTCACCGGGTCTGCCTCCTTAGCTCTGCTGGTAACGCCAACCCACTTCTGGGTTCGAGCCACCTCCTCCTGGCGGTCTCCGCTGTGTTGTCTATTTCAGGCGATGGGTTTAAAGTCCCGCGCTGCTTAGAGAGCCACTGACTGCCGCTCTCTTAAAGGGCCAGCTACCGCTGACCATTTGGAACAGGGTCGTTCAACGCCTCCCTGTTACAAAGGGATAGTTTTAAAAATGTTAATACTTCATGCGTAAAGGATAATTTATTAGTCCAATGAATACCTACTTCATTTTATTTATTTATTTATTACAGGCATTTATATCCCGCACCCTCCTGCACACTGGCAGTGTGGGGCTTTTGTCTTCAGTTACATAAATGTGTAACCCCAGGGGGTGGGAGGTGTAAAACTTATTCGGATGGTTCGCCCCCGGAGACTAATGGAACCTGAGTGTTTTTGGAAAGTTCTTGGGGAGTTACCCTCTGATCTTGAGGACCAGCCGCTCGATGACCTTGTGGCTTTATGAAATACCTGGCTGTTGGAGGCCCGAGGTGTCCAGTCCCTCGGTGATGGCTCCTCAGGCCTCCATGGTTTACGGAGGACCTGAGGTTGCTGAAGCGGGAAGGACAGCAATTGGAGCGACCGTGGCACCGTTCGCGTGCTGCAGTCGACAGATTGCAACATAGAGCCAGTTTATGTGCCTATGCTGTAGCGGTAAGCGCAGCAAAAAAATTTTTTTTTGCTGCCCGTATAGCCTCTGCAAAATCTCATCCAGCTGACCTTTTCCGGGTGGTTAGGGGGTTGGTCAGTCCTCCCTCCGCCTGGGTGTGGGTCCGGAATCTTGATAGTTTACATTTGGAGTGGTTAACCTTTTCTTTCCCAGGGCGTTTTTGTATTTGTTACAGCCTATGGCTACAACAATAAATTATATTGATTGAGTTCGTTCCCAGGGGCCACTTTGAAAATTAGTACAAGTTTCTTGGGCTGCACCGACGTTGGGGGCAAGGGTGCTTAAGGAATGAGTTCAGGAATAGGAAGGTCCAGATCATGGATCTGTACTTAAGTGCATGTCCTTATCTTTGCCCTCTTATCCTGAGCTCAGTCTTTCAGTGCTCGGGGATTAAGGGACTGAATATGGTTTATATCCAGGCACTGGAAAGGGGCCAATTAAAAACTAGCCATGGGCTACATTTGACCCCTGGGCCTGAGATTCCTCACCCCTGTTTTTACATTACATCTTGACATGGACTATACAATATTACCCAAATTTTACACCTGAGGAAACAAACACAGAAAGATTATGGCCCCAGTTCAGCAGGGCACTTGCTAAACATGTTTTAAAACTAAGTGATTTACGTCACACAGAGCAATGTCACACAGAGCAAAATATCAATCCCCATGGCTAATTCTTATCCATTTTCTTTTATTATGGCTTCCTGTATGCAAGAAAAGATCTTTCAGTGGTGCAACTTCTACAGAAATAGGTCACAGACTCAACTGTACTCAAAATCCCACTCTCATTTTTACCTCTGTGGAAAAGACGCAGAATGCAAACACACACCTCCATGGGAATGTGGTTTTCTGAGTATTGTTTAATATTTTAGGAAATCCTAAAATGACTTTAAAAAAAAAAAAATCTAAAAAAAGAGTTGAGCTTTTTCTTCTTTTTCTTTTTTTGGTGAAAAAAAGAAGAGAGACTCCATGGCCAAAAGTGGTTATAGGCTTTGTAAGTTTATTAAAAGTTACTCTTGGTGTTCATGAACATTCTGAATGGATTTTACTAGCTTCCCATACCCCAGTCTGAACTGGCATGACTTTAGACGGTTTTACTTCAGAAGAAATGTCAAGTATGCACTCGTCCCCCTGACTGCAGTTCAACTCAAACAAACCAGGCTAGACATCTAATAATAAGCTTTATTCATTCTCAAAGGGCCCCTCCTTGCAATCTGCCTTGCTTTTGTAAATTATTACACGCTGGACCCCAAAAGATACATTACAAAAGCAACAAACACTGTCCCCTTCTTTAATTACCAACTTAAGGCCAGAAGCTCTCTCAAGTAAAACCACACGGGACCTTCAAATGAAGAGTGTCTTCCTATATTGGCTTTCATCTCATAATTTATTTTTCAGATAGTCAGGCTTTTCTTATTATTGGAAGCAGGGGTATACGAGGGATCCAGTGTTACCAAACCTGGAAGTCAATTAGAACTAATTGTTCTGGTTTAGTCTAGGAAGCCAACATGGTATGCTCTATTTACAGCTGCATGCCAAAGTAAAGAAAAAAGGTAGCTTATATAGTTTCTCATAGGAAAATTAATATTTAAAGCTTAATATCTAGCAGCCTTGTTTAAAAGATGGTCCAAAGGCGCACAAACACACTGTGAGGTCTGCTGCCGCCAATTCTTCCTGGTGGTCACCGTTTCTCCTCTGTGTGAACCAGAGGCCTCTTTTCCTTTGGCATCTGACAACTTTACAATTCCAGGGCCAGGAAGACTGGGAGACAAGCTTTCTCCAACTCAAGTGTCAGCGTTTGCCTATAAACTGAAAGAGAGCGGTCCCAGGAATGACAGTTTGACACCTCTGTGACCGGAGTTCCAGAAATACTGGTATGTCCCACCTACATTTATCGTTCCGAATGGTTTCCAAAACCAAAACACAATGCTGGGACTTTGTAACCACAATTTAAAAGAACTCTCATGGGGGAAAGGAGGCAGATTGTGAAAATCCAGTTAAAAGTGGAGTCACAATGTGTTACAAGATAATCATCTTTAGGATCTCAATTTTTCTGCAAACAAGTAAACTGGCTCAGTTGCGCCCCAACAACAATCTGGAAGTAGGAGATGCCATGAAGGAATTACCCAGAGTCATGATTCTCTCTGCTTTGGTTTCAGTCCCTCAACACTCTATTAAGATTCCTTGGGTGTTAACAAATGAGACGATAGCCCATACTGAGTGAGTGTCCACCTGCTCGTTTATTAGGTGTTCGCACTCACCAGCCATGTGGGTACCATCCACCAGACATGCAGCCCCCACTCATGGTGGGGTCCTGAAGCATTTGTAGGCCACCATGCAGGCCTGGTCACCACTGCAACCTGACAATCGAGACTCAGCAAGGGGTCCAGAAGCACTCCAAGGCTGGGAACCTGATTGTCCAGAGGGCGCAGACTCCATCAACAACAGGAGTCCCAGACTCCTCCATGTCACGAGGCCGGCCAACCATAACCACCCCAGACTTGTCTGTATTCAGCTTCAATCAGCTCATCCTCATCCAGTCCCTGACAGCAGCCAGACATCAGGTAAAAGCACCAAGACTGCAGGACCTGGATCAGATGAAAGGGAGAGAGAGAGCGAGAGAGAGCTGTGTGTCATCAGTAAAATAAATAAATAAATAAATATTGATGGCGCTTCACCCCAAAACTCCAAATGACCTTGTCCAGCATGCAGCCTCATAGACACACTAAACAAGAGGGGAGACAGAATAGAACCCTGCAGGACCCCACAAGGGAGGTCCTGAGAGGATGATGAGCAATCACCCATCACCACTCTCTGGGACCTCCCGGACAGGAAGGAGCGGAACCATTCTGGGTCCTGTCCTGTGCACCCCTGCCAGGTCCTGCAGTCATGTCAACAACACCTCGAGATCAACTGTATCAAAGGCTGCTGAAAGATCTAACAGGATCAACAGGGAAGAATTCCCCTTGTCAATTTTCAGCAGCAGGTCATCAACCATGGCCACAAATGCAGTCTCCCTACCATACCCAGGATGAAAGCCTGACTGAAACGGGTCCAGGAATCTGATATTGAGATCAGCCTGGAGCTGTTTGGCAACCACCCATTCAATAACCTTCCCTAAATAACAAATTTATATTATTATTATCATCATCATCATCATCATCAGTATCAGTATCGGTATCAATAAAAAAATTAAAATTAAAATTAAAAAATGGAAGGTTAGAAACAAGTCGATAGCTGGCCAGGGAGTCAGCATCCAAAGATGGCTTTTTAGGCAAGGGCCGGACAACCACAGTTTTAAGAATGTCTGACATCCTACCCTCCCAAAGAGAGGTGTTGACAACCCCAGCCAGCAATGGCCCACGAGTCTCCCAGCTGGTTTTCACCGGTCAGGATGGGCATTTGGCAAGCAGGGATAGAGTTGAGGTGGTCTGGGCTAAGGATTGTTAATTTCTTTTATTTTTGCCCATTTATGGTTTTGAGTAACTTGCCCTGAAACCTTGGGATAGGACAGGATAATCAATTTAAATAAATAATACATTAAAAAAACCTAGTGATTGCTCTATTTTTATGCTAATTGGAAGAGGATAGCATGCAGAATACTCTCTATCTTAGTGATTCAGCCACCCAGTAATAGCATCCCATCACTGAGCAGATGGTCTGGAGGCCTTGGCACAAGATTCTGGGATACCCAAAGGATTTGGCAGGGTGCCGGAAGCTACCTCCTGCTCCCACGGCTTCTCGACTCTCTTAACTCAGTACAGAAGGTCATAACAACAGTTTGCAGTATTTCAAACACGGGGAATAAAAGTGTAGACAAAGATATTAGCCGCTTCCAAAATAAACTCCCACAGCCAATTAACAACAGGACTGCAGTGTGTCACATATGCACCTCAAAATAATGCTTCCCCACGTCAGCTGAGCAGCTGCCATGTGTCAAAAAGCAAACAAGCCCTCTCAATTTGACCAAAAACTGCCGTCATTATGAAATATTTTGGTATCTTAAGCCTAAGAGCATTAAACATGAACATGATGAGAGCAAAGAAAAACTGTTTCGCCAGTCATCCTGTCTCCTTGCTGCTCTCTTTGGTTCATCCCCATCTCTGCCCCCTTTAGCATTAGTTTTTATGGCTGGCACTTCTTTAAAGTCATGCAGTCTAAAGGAAGAAGGAACCACCAATAGATCATCTATTCCGACATGAAAAGTCACAAAATTCCACCTTGCCACCCACGTAGCAAATCACAAATCCTAAATTAAACAAAAATACAGTCCTCAAAGAACTATAGTGTTTTATAGGAAGAGAGGAGGAGGGACCAAGGTAAACTAATGGTAGAGCGCCCTGCAGTGGTAGCCAGTTAATCTGGTGAGGGACACACAGAAGACGTAAGCAAGGGAGCCATGTCTCACATTGCATGGGAAAGTTTAAAATTAATATTTTATAATGATGATAACGTGACCTGTGGAGGCGGGGCGGGGGGTGGGAATCCTTTTCCATCCCCTAAAATGGCAATTAGTTAGACCCTAGCAAGACCCACCAATCACCCGAGATAAAACTCTCACTGAGTGTAGTCACAAGGCCCCAACCCCATCATGAAGATCCATATTAGCTGGCCCCATCATGAAGATCCATATTAGCTGGCCTGCACAGCTAATATTAGAAGGTGGGATTTTTCACATGACATGGGAACACAACAGTTAAACAAATATTAACAGTTAAACAAAACCCAATAATGTATTGCAATTAGCAACAGGACAAACAAATAGAATGATATTGTAGTAAAATCTGTGATGCATGTGCTTCTTAAATACCTGTTGAAATTGGGTACAGGGACGGTGAGCTGTGGTTAGCCCAAAGTGGTGCTTAGTTGAATCTTGTGTGCACTGCACTGGCTGTCAATAGTCTTCCGGGCCCAATTCATGGTGCTGGTTTTAACCTTTAAAGCCCTACATGGCCTGAGTCCCACTTATGTGAAGGACCACCTCATTCCCAGGCCCTAAGCTGGCCTCTGCGGTGTACCGGGAGTGCTTTCCTTGAGGGCCCGCATTGTCGAAAGATGGCTACCATGAGGAGGGTGTTCTCGGTGGCTGTGCTGCTGCTGCTGCTGTGGAACTCCCTCCCAGAGGAGGCCCACCTCTGCCCAGATTTGCTCATCTTCCGGTAGCTATATAACAACTTATTGTTCCACCAGGCGTTTGGAGGAGGAGACAGGTAGGGTTGGGTGTGGGGGTGGGTTGGGGGGAGATGGCTTATTTTATTTATATTTTATTATAATGTCTTGATTGATGTTTTATATCTTTCTGATATGAAAAGGTGGGATATTAAGTTAAGTTTAGTTTAGTTTAATCAAAATTTATAACCCGCCCCCTCCTGCCCACTGGCAGCTCGTGGCAGCATACAATAGTAAAAACATAATATAATATAAATATAAATACCGAAATACAGTTCAAAAACAGTTTAAAACATCAACCGGGTCCCAACAATCCCTCCCACACCCCACAAAAAGAAAAGAAAAGAAAACCCCACTACCAGTCTCCCTCACCAAATGCCTGGCAAAACAGTCAGGTCTTACATTGTCTGCGAAAATAGAGGAGATCTGGAGAGAGATGAATCTCCACGGGGAGGGAGTTCCACAGCTGCGGCGTAGCCACCAAGAACGCCCTCTCAAATGTCACCACCTGGAATACCCAGGGAATCTCTAAGAGAGTGTCCCCAGCCGACCATAGGGGCCGACCCAGGACACGAGGCGGTCCTGCAGGTATGCAGGGCCCCAGCCATATAAGGCTTTAAAGGTAATAACCAACACCTTGAATCGGGCCCGGAAGACTATAGGCAGCCAGTTCAGAGAGCAGAGCACTGGTGTTATGTGCTCCTGGTGGCCCATCCTCACAACGAGGTGGGCCGCCGCATTCTGCACCAGCTGCAGTCTCCAGGTCATCATCAAGGGTAGCTTCACATAGAGTGTGTTGCAGTAGTCCAAACTCAAAATGATGAATGAATGTATGATGGTGACCAGATTGGAGCTTGAGATTTAAGGCCACAAACGACAAACCAGATGTAACTTGTTATTGTCGGGAGCAGCCCTTATTGTTGGAAGCCGCCCTGAGCTGTTCTCAGGAGGGGAGGGGTAGAAATCTAGAAAATAAATAAAATAAATAAATAAACTTGCAAAATGCATTCCTCACCACAGCCACCACCTAGACATCTAGGCGGAGCTATGAGTCAAGGATCACTCCCCAACTCCAAACCTGAGGGACCAAGGAGGGATGTACCCCATCAATGACGGGGGCCTCCACACCCTTGCCCCTTCCCACTAACATCACCTCCATCTTATCAGGATTCAGCTTCAGACGGCTCATCCTCACCCAATCTACCATCGCAGCCAGACACCGAGTAAACACCGAGACTGTAGGACCTGGGTCAGATGAGAACAAAACGTAAAGCTGGATGTCATCAGCATACTGATGGCACCCAACTTCATACCTTCTCACAATCTCACCCAAAGGCTGCATGTACACGTTGAACAGGAAAAGGGACAGAATGGATCCCTGCAGAACTCCACACATGAGGTCCCGGGGGGAAGATGTAAAATCCCCGAGTACCACACACGGAGTTCTTCCAGCCAGAAAAGAGCGGAACAATTCAAGAACAGTTCCGCCCACCCCAGTACGGTCCTGCAGGTAGGTCACCAGCTTCTCATGGTCAACTGTGTCAAAAGCCAAGATAGATCTAGCAAAAACCAAGAGAGCAGACCAACCTCGGTCCAACTCCCAACGCAGATCATTGACCAAGGCCACAAGCACAGTATTAGTGCCATAACCCAGACAAAAGCCTGATTGTGAGGGATCAAGGCAACCAATGCAGTCCAGATACCTCTGGAGCTGTTGGGCCACCACCCGTTCAATAACCTTCCATAAAAAGGGAAGGTTAGAGACTGGCCTATAGCTGGCAAGGGAGTCAATGTCAAGGGAGGCATTGACAACTGCTGGAGGCAACAGCCCCAACATCTCCCAGCTGGCTTTCACCATCCAGAATGGGCAATTTTATTTGCAAAATAGTAAATAAACATGTCACAGCGAGCGCTGGAAGTTTCCAGTTCCAGGTGGAGAGAGGCCGGACTGACCAGCCCCTTCAGCACCTGGAAAAGCTCAGCTACACAAGATTTTGCGGACGATATGATGGTAGCAAAGAACCTCCTCTTTGCTACCCACATAGCCACAGCATAGGCCATTAACACAGCTCTATGGCACAACTGGTTGGCTTCAGTACGAGTACGGCGCCACCATCACTCTGTCTCTCCGCCTGCTTCAGCTGGCGCAGGTCTTCTGTGAACCATGGGGCCCTGCGCCGTCTATGCTCGGGGAGCAGATGCCTGAGAGCTGTCCAGGCAATGGCCTCTGCCAACAAGGTGTTCCAAATAGCAATGAGGTCATCAAGCGAACAGTCATCAAGATTGGAAAGCATTAAGAATTTTTTTTGAAACAAAGTCACTGTCAGGCAGGGTGGCACCTTAGGCTGCTTTCCCATGAGCAGTCTTTTCACATAAACTCCCTTCCCATGAGCAGCTTTTGGCACTGCGGGAGCATGCACTATTCAAATGTAGCACAGCTCCTGTCTCACGGGAAAGGAGTAAGTGCTGTTCTCCCGACAGTAAGCTCGTGCATTGGACAGGGTACTCTGTCTGATGCATAAGTTCCACAGGAGCAACACAGCCACCAAGAACACCCTCCTCATGGTGGCTATCCACCAACAATGCAGTACCCTGTCCGATGCATGAGCTTGCCGGCAGGAGAGCCACACGTTCTCCTTTCCCATGAGATGGGAGCTGCGCTACTTTGAATAGCATGTGCTCCCACAATGCCAAAGACTGTGCAAGCAGTCTCGTAGGAAAGCAGCCTAAGGTCATTTTTACATGGCAGCACCTGGTGGGGGGTGGGTAGGCGTGCCGGTGTGTGCACGGTGGGCAGGCCGGGCATGCACACAGCCGCACATTCATCTCCACTCACCCCCCACTCATCCTCATGCACAGAGCAACCTCTGTTTTCCCCGGTTGCGCCATGCATGGGGATGAGCAGGGAGTGAGTGGAGATGCGTGTTAGGCAGGAGCACGCACGCACTCCCACTCACCACACACGCTGATGTCACGTCCTTGACACAGATCGCGCCCACTCATAAACATGCCGATTTCTGCGTGTTCACGAGTGGGAGAAGCCCATGTAAAAAAGGGCCTTAGAAACTAACTGGTGAAAAGAGGCATAAGCCTTCTCAGGCAACAACCTGCATCATCATCATCAGAAACAGGTTGTTGCCCAAGAAGACTTATGCCTCTTTTCACTAGTTAGTCTCTAAGGTGCCACCTTGTCTCTTCTTTTGCCTGATGAAACGGAACACCCAAACTTATGAGCTTTAAATTACAGGGCTCTAACACTTACAAAACAAGGCAGGACATGTTCCCACCAGGAAATTGTCACAGTCGTTAATCCAGAACTGATGGGCTAGTCCAAATTTAATTACTCTTATTAGTAACTCCTGGAGTTGGACAATTCAGCAATTAGCTGGACACCGTCCGCTTTCCCCTCTCCATTCACCAGGACTTGTTTTCAGTCAATATGTGATTTCATAGTCATAGTCTGGTTCCTATCTCTAGCTGAGTAGTACCTTATGTCTTGTCCTGATGACTTCAGCGGGCCCTATATGCAGATTAAGGAGCTGCTCAACAGAATTAAAGCAACGTAAGTCTGCCTTCCCTATAGTAGATCAGATCAAGTAGCATCGGATAGCACCAATTCTCAGTCTAGCTTTAGACCTACTTAATGAAGTGGTCATGGCACTGGTCACAAGCTACACTATTTCGTCAACAGAAAAGGAAAGAAACCTATTCTTTCTGACTTTTCAGTGCACAACAATACCATTGATCATAAGGTTCTTTTGAGGTGATAGGATGCTGATGAGCCCGGTGGCCATTTTTTGCATGTGCAATGATTTTTTTAAAATTAATTTATTCTCTCACTCAAGAACTCATCGCGGGCAAGGGGGGGGGGGGAATTGCACATGGTCACAATGGCTGCCGGACTGTTTTGCACATGTGCAAAATGGCCACTGCCCTTAACCAAAATGGTGGTGACTCTATTGCCACTGTTTTGGTTAAGGGTGGCAGTCATTTTGTGCATGCACAATTATTACTTTTATTATTTTCTCGCCAATAATTTATTTTTATTTATTTATTTTCTAAATTTATACACACACACCCCCTCCTGAGAACAGCTCAGGGTGGCTTCCAACAACAATACATATTAAAAAAATATAAAACAATTTAAAATACATCAAAATACAATTTAAGTATTTAAAACAGGGCCCCGGGAAGCAATTTAACATTAAAACAATAAACAGGGTAGGGGAGATAAAAACCCTAACCCGCCCACCCCCCTCCCCAAAGACCTGGGCGAACAGCCAGGTTTTACATCATTGCCAGAATGTCAACAGGCTTGGGGCCAGGCGAGCTTCCTCCGGGAGTTCCAAAGGCGCGGCACAGCCACTGAGAATGCCCTCTCCATTGTGGCCCCCCACTTTACACGGGGAACCTCCAGGAAGGCACCTCTGGCACACCGAAGGAGCCGTTCTGGGGCACGGAAGGCGAGGCGATCCCTGAGGTACGAGGGGCCCAGACCATGAAGGGCCTTGTAGATCAACACCAAAACCTTGAACCTAGCTCGGCATGCTATTGGCAACCAGTGCAGAGTCCGGAGCACAAGTGTTATATGCTCCCGACGACCCATCCCCGTAAGGAGACAGGCTGCCGCATTCTGCACTAGTTGCAGCCTCCAAACCAGAAACAAGGGAAGCCCCACGTAAAGCGCATTGCAGTAGTCCAGCCTCGAGGTGACGAAGGCATGGATGAGGGAGGCCAGGTCCGGGCCAGAGATGAACGAACACACCAGATGCAACTAGCGGAAGGCAGCCTTAGCGACTGCCTCCACCTGCCGCTCCAGGCGGAGATCCGTGTCCAATATCACCCCCAGAATGTGGTGAAACATTCCTGGCTCTCGATTTGACTGAGATGAACTGAGAACCAGGATTTTGATGAGACTCTCACTTTTGCGAGATCTCCTTTCAGCCCTAGTCAATATATTTATCACTCAATTCCGCATCTCTTTTTTATCTCACTCTGATGCAGCTATCACCATCATGTACTCCAAAATTCTAATGCCTGCTGGAACATGAATGAAAGCCCACTGTCCATCTCTTAACCTCAAGAAAATGGAGGCAGGTGATGGTGATTACAAAAGGTGACAATTTTGAGGTTCAAGTGGAATCCATAACTGCTCCAATTTTACCAAACATATCACCCCACCCTTAGTCAAAATGGTTTGTATCCTCAGGGTCTTTACACACGTCACTCCTAGATTCCAAAGTTGTATAAGTGGCCAGAAAGGCTACTTTCATCATATAGCTAACCAATAGCAGACACACTCTCCTCCCAGTACTCACCTTGCCATGGGCACCCCTACATTTCTTACTTCTAGTAGTTAATTATTACACCAAGTTCAACTTGGTGTCAAACTTGAAAGTCATAAGGAACTTTTGCCTAGTGCAGAATGTGGCCATCTGCTTTCCATGGATATTGGAACAATAAGAGAATAGTAGAATTGACAGCCAATTCAAACTGGTGGCTACTGTATTCAAAAAGTCAGAGACTGCCCTAGCTGCACCCAAATTCCTAAAAAGACTACATTCCACTTACCTTATTCACCCAACTAATTGCATTTGCCAGGAAGACATGAGCTACTGGGCTCAAGGAGGAAGGAACAGCCAATACTCCTCTTGTGTAGCCTGCCCTCACCTCTGGAATTTGTTTCGACCCCAAACTACCTTTGTATCCAAACTTGCATGGTACTCCTGGATCTTCCAACAAAAACTGTGTCCTTCACAAGTATTATTATTTTTTTTGTCCCTCATGCACAACTGGGAAGGTGACTGGATGATCTAGTTTAGCTATGTGCAAAGTGGAATTATAAATGGAAAGCAAGAAACATAATCAAGAGAAGTGCACTGAACAGCCATTTTCCACTATTCATATTGATCTAAAGGAGAAGACCAGATAAAGGAAAAGCCAGTTGGTTCTAGACAGATATAAAATGTAGGAACCAATCTTTCTCTCTTCAAAACAATAATAAAAAAGCTTCCTAATTCCCATATCTAGCAGGTGGATTAACTATAGCAAGAGCCTTCTTAAGAACTAGATTCTCGATTCTTAAGTTTAAACTTCACTTGATGGCCTTTGGGATTCTGAATTCACTAATTTGTCCTCGCTCCTTTTGTTTAAGCCAACAGATCTTTTTTTTAAAAAACAAAAACAATTCTGGATCTGAGTTTTTTATAATAAATATTCTTTGCCAGTAGCTACATCTATGGAGATGACAAAATCTACAGATCAAAATTTTAAAACCTCTGGGCCTAATTGTAGGCCCCAAATTCATAAGGAGCCAGCTAAATAGTTCTGCTTTTCTGCAAGTAGGAAAAGACTAAACTCACAAACCTCTCAAGAGCTGCAAATTCACTCAGCTCTAGTACCTGTTTGTAAGCTACTATCACATCCCTTAAGACTTCCCAAGTCATATTCCTAGGATGAAATCAGATGAGATGACAGCCCGCCTTAGCTGTCACCAGGCATGTTCACGCCTGACTGTTTATTAGGTTTTGTCACATGGCCACCCTTACCCAGTACTTGGGGTGAAGTTCAGGGCCCTCCATGGGGACGGATCCAGGCAAACTGGCGCCTACGTGGCTGCATCTCGTTAATTAGGTTGACCTGCGGCCTCACCTGCGTCCAAGTCCGCCAGCATCATGAAGTCACACAACATCATAAAGCGCACTCTCTCAGCTGAGAGGTGGCTATGAAAGGAGACAGCGAGGCAGAGGGTGCAGGAAGGACCTTCTCCCGAGGATCTGCGCCCACATGGCAGCCTCTCTCTGGGAAAGAAACTGAGGGGGAGCACAGCAACCATGTGGATCCTCCAGAGGAGTTATGCTCCCCCGGGTTTCTTTTCCAAATGGAGAGAGGAGTATGCATGCAGACCCTGTGGCCAAAGTCCTTCCTGCACCCTCTGCCTTGCTCTTTCCTGTTGTGGCCGCCTGTCGACAGGATTGCTCTCTCTCTCTCTGGGGGAGCACGCTAGCACTGTCTCTGATGGAAAGGGGGAGGGAGTGTCACGGCCAGGGAAGGAGAACCCCCCGCTCCTTTGCATCAGGACTGGGGACAGGGAAAGCACAGAGTAGCGGCTGCTGCCAGTGCATGAAATGTGCGCAGGGGGCTTCCCATTTATTAGCTCTACACACGAAAACATTTGATTGGGGGCTGCAGGGACCGAACACGGACTCCAGCAGGCTGTTGTCTCAGCGGATTTCATCCCTAGATACTTCCCTGATTAAAATCTACCCATAGCTCTGATGAGCCAGGAATAGGGTAGCCACCTATGCACATTTTTGAGGAACGCTTATGAAAAATACATGTTGCAGGGCCTGCATTGGTGCCAATGCAAGCCCTGCAACATGTATTTTTCATAAGTGTTCCTTAGAAAATTACATAAGTGGTAACCCTAGCCAGGAATCCTGAAGTCACAATGTTTCCTACTAAATGGTGATCATACTAGGCCCGTAGCTAGGACATTGGCACAGGAAGGGCAGCCTGCATGACAAGGGAGCAATGGTGCTTGACTTCAGAGGATTATACTGGACAGGGGCCCTCTGTGTAGGCATTTCCTTGCCAGAACCGTTATTTACTCCTTCCTGGACGTAGGCCTACAGTCCTTCATCTGAGTCTCTAGATAGCTTAGTCTTCAGACTAAGAAACTGAGAGGAAAA
Organism: Sphenodon punctatus; assembly: GCA_003113815.1. Taxonomy (NCBI): domain Eukaryota; kingdom Metazoa; phylum Chordata; class Lepidosauria; order Sphenodontia; family Sphenodontidae; genus Sphenodon; species Sphenodon punctatus. Next base: position 1,697,957 of record QEPC01013568.1, read on the forward strand.
ACCTGGACCATCTTATTTTCTACTCAGTAGGGTGGGGGCAGAATTTACAGGGGGACAGATCCAATATCCCCTTTTAACTACAGGCCAAGACCAGTTCTCACACTTTTGGAGCACCCCACCAACACAGACTTATCTGTCATAGCTGAGACCCCTCTCCCACCACACACACACAGACACACACACCCCTTGTTCCTTTTCCTCCCCTCTCCTTCCCATCTACCTATAGGT
>QEPC01013568.1:1701073-1760868 GCA_003113815.1 Sphenodon punctatus
CACTAAATAGGGCCTCATCAGATACCCCCAATCGAGCACTGAGATCTCCTACAAGCAGAATCCCAACCTTTGCATGCCTCCTTTCAATAGATTCTATGAGGATCAATAGCTCCTGCCAGCAACTTTCCCTATAATAGCGAGATGTACTGGGAGGGATATAGATGTTAATGACCGCCAAAACCCCCTTGGGAAACTGAAGCATTACTCCACAGCTAAAAGTACAAGACCCAGGGAGTGGGCAATAAACCTCAACCAATCCCCTGGATACAAGACAAACACACCCACCGCTTGCATGGCCCTTCCCTCTTGTTGGAAGCGCATCCACAACAATGGGATCAAAGCCAGGGAGAGAGAAAGAGCCCTGGTACCAAGTCTCTTGTAGGCAGACATTGTTATAGCCCATAAGGAAGGACAAGAAATCACGATCACCCTGGTTTGCCCGTAAGCCTGCAACATTCCATGACAGTATCCTAATCCCAGGAAGAACCTATTAAATATTCTCAATACTAGTAAGTCCGCTCCCAGCGGCCTGATGACCCTCCAGCCGCTGCGCATTCACCATACTACCTCTGTTGGGGAGACTGCAGTTCTCCTCCATCATCCCCAATTGGGAGATTACACTTTCCCCTGGTTTGTTTCCTTGAAAGGAGAACATTTGATCGATTTTCCCCCCAACTGTCCTATAAACTCCCCTTTAGTTAACTCTCCAACTGCCCCTGTTGGGGAAGAAGTGATGGAAGTAGCAGAGGTGTTGCAGGGTTGCGACAGGGAAGTGCAGGCTGGGGAGGCAGAAGGAGGTAGTGCTCCTCTGTACACAAAGATAGCAGCCCCCAGGACCCCGTTGAGGCTCTTGAAACATAGGAGGCCAGCGAGCCCAAATGTGGAGCTTAGTTCAGGACCAGGTAATTTAAGAACCTCCCGGGGGCGGTATATGACTCCCCTTCCATCCAGGTTATTGTAGAAGATGACGGGAGTTTTGTTACGGTGGATGGAGAGCAAAATCCTGGGGAAATGTATCTACTTAATCCAGGAGTGAGTAAGGAAGCCCATACAACCGCCCGGTGGGTGGCAGATAGACAGTTGGAGCCTGATGAGGATGGTAATCTGGTATGCACACTAGGGGTGGGACTACCGGATCTACCGGTATCCGATACTGCCGGTATTGGGTGTACCGGCAGTATCAGATTAAACCCGGTAATCCCAGTAAATTACCGGATTCCCCCCGTATCGGGGGAAAAAAACACAAAAAACCACAAACACTTTCCCTCCCTGAGTCCAGGCTGCGTGGGTGGAAGGGGGGACACCNGAGCTCCAGACCATCGTGCAGGGATCCCTTGCTCCAAGGACCCAGGCTGCCTACAGCAGGGCAATACGTGAGTTCCAGAACTTCAGAGCAGACCAAGGCTGGGGGCTGGGATTTCCCATAAACTAAGCGGAGGTGCTTCAGTTTGCAATGAGATTAAGGCACAGTGGACTGGCAGCTGGTACAATAGCAGGAAAGATGGCTGCCCTTTCATTCACCAATAAGTTAATGGGTTTCCCTTCCCCGGACAGGGGATTTTATATAAAACACATGTTGGATTGCTGGGCAAGGGCGCCAACTTGTCCAAGGGCGGTCAGGGCTCCCATTACTTCCCATACATTACAGCAGCTGGTTGGGGTACTTTCAGTGGTTTGTAGGGACAATTTTGAAGTGCAGCTTTTCACTGCAGTGTATGTACTAACCTTTTTCGGAGCATTTAGGGTCAACGAGATGGTTGCCCTATCAGCCAGAGATAACACCGCCCGCGCAGTAGGTTTTGAGGATCTCGAGTTGACCAGCATCTCTTTACGAATATGACTGCGTGTATCAAAGACGGATCAAAGAAGAAGGGAACAAATGGTGCAGCTATACAGATGTGCAGAGGATAGCATATGCCCTGTGGTGCAGTTGGGAAAGTACTTAGGTATATGGCCAGCGCTGCCAGGAAGGCTGTTTATTCATAAAGACGTCACCCTATTAACTAGTCACCAATTTTCAGCCGTGCTGCACAGGGCATTAGGGTACATAGGGCTCCCACCTGGGGAGTATGGGTCACATTCGTTTTGGGTCGGTGCAGCTACAACAGTGGCAGCGGCAGGGTTAGATGAACAAAGGGTCAAGGCAGTGGGAAGATGTCATTCTCGAGCATACAAAAACTATCTCCGACCCTCATTCTATTTTTAAAAATGCTTTATTTTACTAGGGTGCAGTACTCCTTCGGAAACCAGAAGTGTGGTGTGGATCGTTGGGCACAGCCTTCTGCGTTGGGCAAGTCGTGCGACTGCACAGACTTCTGATGGTCCTCATTTGGGTTTGTCAAGCAAGTCGCAGATCGTTTGGATGGGGAAAAGTGGGATGCGATGGCACCAGTTATTACCTACTTTGCAACGAATGGTTGACGAGCTGGCACCAAACATAATAGTGGTTCATCTGGGTGAAAATTATATACCTGCTCGCAAGGGAGTTAATTTGATTATAAGTATTAAGAATGATCTTTTGATAGTTAGACAATGGTTTCCCCATGTTCACTTAGTTTGCACCTGTTTAATTCCCAGGTTAAAATGGGGATGAGCACAGAACCCTGGTAGGGTGGACAGGGCTAGGAAGAATATAAATAGGGAGATAGCGAAATGGATAAATGGGGTTGAATGGCACTACCATCCAGCATTCAGTGATAGTTTATTCAAGGCCAGAGATGTATCGAGATGGGGTGCATTTATCTCCTAGTGGTAATGAGCAGTTTTGGCGGGACATTTGCAGTCCCTGGTTTAGAATGGTTGGTGGGTGTCAGGGTAGTTGGCTGACGACTCCCCATTTGTGGTAGGGGTCCAGTATGCGATAGTAGGTTAAGTAGGTAAGGCTATAGGAAATTTATAGAGTCATCACCTTAAGAGATGGGGAAGTGATACCCAGGCAATGCAGGGCACAGCATGCACTGGGGTCACGTCCCTGGGAGGGGTGTCTTAGCATGGCAAGTAAGGACTGGCACAGTCCTCAACCTTGCAGGCACAGGATCTCCTTACTCCGGCCCAGAGTTGGACACGCCCCCTTCGGCCATGGCTAGTGATTTGTCAATGGGGTGAAGTTTGAAGTTAAGGGGCGCTGACACTGGAAGGCACATCTAGAGCAGTCCCCGAGTTAATATAGTTTTAAGTAGCTAGCATACTGGACCCTGATTGCTTAGTGCAATTACCCACCAGACTAATGATGGTTATTAATAAAGAGTGCAGCCAGTTTTAAACCAAACAATGTCTCTGCGTGTTAATGGGGGGTGCGTCAACAAGGTAGGTTTCTGTGTCTGTCAGTGAGGGGCCGCAGTTACCACAGACAAGCAAATGGCAGATCAAAAATGTTTGTGAACTACTGTAATGGGATCTTTCCATCCCCATTACCTTAGAAGTTAAAGTTTCCTTTAACTTTAAGTTAACTTTTAACTTTAACTGGCATGAGAGCAGAACTGGGCCAACACCAAGCACCTTAGATATCCCCATCCTGTCCTCTCCGGTGAACATTCTTTTCCCCCTCAGAAGCTGCTAGAAAATGGCATTTTCTGCACTTCCTGTTAGTCACCTCAGAAATGGAGGTCGAAGGGCTACAGAGGGCCTCATTCTAGTAGGCATTAGAGAAAGGCGGACAGCACCTATTAATTATTTACAAATATGCAAAAGTGCACAGGGCAGTTTCCAGAAAATATATGACTTAAATTTGTCATGACAAGGGAGGGCCATAATAAGGAACCATTACAAAAAAGGCAGGGGAGAGGAAGGAATGGGATTAGACAGTGATGAGATCACCAGGCTAGCCACTAAACAAAGCACACACATAGCATGATGGTGCATTTAATTTTATTGATCATTTTCAGGTTCACGAGAAAATGAGAACGTCACCTACTTTCTCGTAGGTGAAAAGGCTGAAGGGAGCGCTCAGGTGGAGGGGTGGTTTGGGAAGGATGTTCCATGAATGGGGGCTGCATGCAAGAAGCAAAATGGAGCCTCAAGTTGGATAGGAGAGGGGATGAAGCAAAGCTTCACAGCTAGCCCCAGAATTGAATGGGTTCCTTCAAAAAGGAAGGTTTCCATGCAGCACTAAATGTTGCCAGTATTGAATCAGTTTACTCTTCTCAGCTCTTAAAATACCGCATGTGGCACAGGGAAGCAGTTATTTGTGGCAAGTGGTTACCAACAATCATAGCTCCAGCTGCCATGGACATTCCCACTGTTCTCTTCCTTTGAGCTGCCAAACGTGCCAAGGAAAACATGGAGGGTCAGCTTTTTTATATATATATATATGTAAAGAAACAGACTATTATTTCAGCCCTGGCATGCTGAGCTAGGAATGGCGATATCATGAAAATTCAAAACAATATGTTTATAAAGGAGTTTTCATACTGAAGAACCCTACAGAGGATTACAAATGACACGTATGCACACAATGTCCACTTCCTCTACCCACTGAAATACCACCGCCCTTGGACCGTGTATTAGGGTACGGAAACACTACTCCAGAGTTCAGTTCAAGCAATAATAAATGAATACTAAATCCAATTTAACCTGCAAGTGATATACAGACAGGCAGAATGTAATTAGTATTACTGCTGCTGGGAACCCACCCAGTAGACTAACACCATGGGGGTCCTAATCTTTTTACCAATGCAACCCTATTTTGAGACTAAAATATAATTCCATGAACCCAGACCAGTCTTAGGACAGTGCAGACAGGAAAGTTGCCCCGAGTCTAAAGCTGCCTACGGACAAAGGCCTACCACCACCATGGTTGCTGCATTGCTGCCCCCATTTCTTGGGGCTGGGGCCGAGGGCCACTGTTGCTACTGCCTTGAGACCGTCGATGCTTCCTACTATCAGCAGCAGCCAGTGGTAGTAGTAGCAGCAGAGATGACCCCTGGTGACAAATTTGAAGACCACACTACCCCGGACAGCAGCAAAACCACACAACGATCAATGTCTATCGTCCATCACTATAACGAATGGGATGAGCATCACAATGCGATTGTGTTGTGACACCTATCTGTAAAAAGCACTTGGGATCCCAGCCCACAGTCTGGGGAACCTTTGGACTAGACGTAGCATCATGAAAACTTTCATGACTGAAGTGACAATCTCAGCTTTGTGCCTCATGCAAAATTGCCTCTGGAAAAAGAACCGACTTTAGCACTAACTCCTGAGCCTGGAGTTCAGTAGGGGATGGGGGCTGACAGAGAGAGAGGAAAGACACTGTGGAAGAGGCAGGGACGTGGAAGGGCTCTGCCTCTAAGCTGGCTAGAAAAGGCACTGGTACATGGGGGGGCACTGGTAAGCTGACTACAGGAGGGACTGATTGTGCCTGGCCAGAGGGAGAAGTGTACCTGATTTAAGAGGGGTTTGGAGGTGTTGTGTTTTTTTGTACCTATGTTTTATGTGTATTTTTTAAAAATTTTACTATCGTAAGCCACTCTGAGTCACCTTTGGTGGGAAGGGCAGGGTAAGAAATTTAAATAAAATAAAATAAATAAATCAATAAACTTGAGAGCGCACTTATGGCACAAGAAAATAGATGTCCTCTGAACTGCTTTGTTTCTTACTGCATGAGCAGTGACTTCATTTTCATTGGTGATCCCCCACCCCACTGTTTCCTACCAAGCGTGGGAGATTGGAAAAACTGTGCCAGGGATTCAGACGGTATTGTGCAACTCAAGGTATTGATCATGAACCTTGGTCCCTGACTATCAATAAGCAGTAAGACAGTCAAAAAGTTAAGTTAGAAACAATGTAAAGAATCTCTTATAACTCCTTTAAAATTACAGTTCCCTATACTGTATAACACTATAACAGATGCCTTGGGATATTGTTTTTTGTTCATTATAGCAAGGTAGCCCAAGAATCATTATAGCCAGAGGTTGGTATAATCAGAGACCCATGTTCATTGCCTTTTCCCCATTGGTATGGGGGAAAGACAGTGAACATGGGTCCCCGGCGGCAGCTATAATGAAGGGTATTACAGAGATGGTGCATTGTAGTTTCCTCCTATGAGGCACTCTGAAGCAAAAGCTCTTCCTAAAACTAGATTAGCAATGAATGAGAACCATATGCATCCCATTATCAGCCTGCATGGGACCTCACAGACCTGTAAGAATGGCATGGCATGTGCTCTTAGAGTTCACAATCTAGGTTAGGCATAACAAAGAAAAGGAGTACAAAGCGAATGAAAGGTGAGGAGAATGCCTATCTTGTGAGTGTCCAGGATGACAGGTCAGATGGAGATTGACGTTGGAAAGTGGGTCAAAGTGAATGAGCAAGATGAGCTCACAAGAGCCTTCTGAAGGAAGGAAGTGAAGTTAAGTTCTTTTGTGTTCTGTTACATACTGTAGCAGGGGCAGGCTGGTTAAGGGAGCATGGCCCTTTAAGGAGGGTTAGCGCTGACCTGGGAGGTATAGGTGCTGAGGCAGTGCAGGAGAACTGGGCTAGCCTCCGGAGTTGGGCAACCAAGGGCCTGAGTAGGGCCAGCTGGCCTGAGTGTGGTAGGCCAGTCCTAAGACTAGGCCTGAAGCTCAGTAGGACTCTCTCTCACACACACACACACACACACACACACCCCTGTGTGGAAGACCTCTGCCTTTAAGTTGGCTGTCGGAGGCACTAGTACATGGGGGACACTGGTAAGCTGGCTACAGGAGGGGTTGTGCCTGGCCAGAGGGAGGAGCGTACCTGGTTTGGTTTAGAAGGGGTTGTACCAAGTCAAGAAAGTGTGGATTGTGGGACTAGGCTGAGGAAGGACTACGCCCAATTAGCCAGACCTGGGAGAAACGATGAGGTTACTAAGAGTCATTGTATGGGGGTGGTACCTGGCTGTAGGAGGTACTGGGCCTACCCAGAAGGAAAGACCCATAAGAATGAACTGTGTATGAATCCTTGGGGCTGGACCCTGCAAAGACGTACCCCCAGGTACCCGTACCCTGTTACACATACGTAATCAGGGATATCGCCATTTAAGGCCTCTCTGTTCTACAATTATGACTGAGTCTGTAGAACTGGCTGAAGCTAATTTTACCTTGTCCCTGATCCAACATGGCTCTACCTTTGCAATGCAGTCAAGACTCTTAATCATGTTCTGTAACAACTGCTCTATGGCCTTGTAAATGACTTCCGTCTGGTATAGCGGAGGCCCTACTTATGCTACAAACTGGAATTGGGCTGTATCTAGCTACTGTAATGCAGCTGTAATTGCATTATAAAAAAAGATCTTGTAATAGATATGCATATTTCTCTCCCTTTTGAACTAAGAATTTTGTTTTCTTAAAGCATAATTAATTAACCAAACTCCCAATCAAACAATGCACATAAGCACCCTTGTAACTTTCAAGACTTGCTTAAATGTATGCATGTACTTGAGTTCATTGCTAGTATTACCTATTTCAGAATAAGTTGCTATTTTGGAATACACAGCCACACATTTCATTTCTCCATTGCAAGCAGATCCCATTCTTGATTGCTTTAAATTAGCTGATTGTCAATATAAACAAACACAACATTTCCAACAATGTTTCTGTCACAATGGGTGCAGCCCCTATACAATTCAGCAATAAAGAGTACAGTTCTCGTCCATTAAAGGCAAATAAAAGCTTTGCTATTGCCTTTGATAGGTTCAGGATTGCAGCCTGAGAATCAGAATTTAAGTCAAATATATAGACGCCCCTGTATCTATATAGTCTGTACTATAACTACCATCTTGCAGAAGATTCCTCAAAGAGACTGAGAGCTAAATGTTAAACACAACACAGAGCAACAGTTGTAACAAGTCCAGGAGATGTCCCATGATCCCTTGTGACAGAGTTGGCCCCTAAAGATCAGCCTCTCTCGTGCTCTAGTAGGACGTATTATACCTCTTTACATGTTCCTTCTGCGCAGAAAACTCTACTGGTTCACCAGATAGACAAATGTTTCAAATAAATAAAAATGGTTCAAATAAATAAAATAAAGAAATTGGAACCATGTTGTGCCCACCTTAACAAGTCATCCTTAAGCAGATGTTGGAATCAGCCCTAGCTAGATGTGCGAGTATTAAGTTCACAGACCTTCCTTTTCTCTTACTACCTACAACTATGATGTCACAGTAGGATGCAACTAATAACTTTCACCAGCTCCCACAGCCATGCAAAACCATAGTTCAACCATGCTCATATAGGTTGTGCTAGAGCGGAAACCAACGTCCATGACAAATTGGTCAAATTCACCCATGATGAACTATAGCCACCAAAGTAGTAATTGCTATTCTGTTCCATCTTCATCAGAGTTCCATTTTCGATATTTCAGTTCATTATGTTGTTGTTTGGTTATTTTGGCACTTCTAGTGCTATTGTGCATGTGTAGTAATCAAAATGAAGTCACTGAACTGCCAAATAATCAAATAAGCGGATAGGAGAATACATATATGCATTTGGTTGTATATATTATTTAGATGCTCAGATAGCTATCTGAAAATGTGGCTACTATCTGCAAATGCAAAATCTCATTGTTTCAGCACTAGTTTGTGTCCCTGTAAACTGGGATTTGGGAATCTAATATAGTATATTAACAAAGTTACCAATCCTGCTATGCCTTGCCTTCTCTTACTTCTAAATGCCAACCTCACTGAAATTAATGAGTATTGTTACTGACTTCAGTGGGTTTGGGATTATTCAACTATTATATTCAACTGAAGCAGCTCAAATTTTTGAATTCAGGGGGGCAGGGCGGGAATCCAGTTAAATTTCAACAAATTCTCTCTGCAGTAGGTTTTATTTGCTGGGTTGGGTTTTTAAAATATAATTCCTAAGCAAGCGAAGCAGCAAATTTTTCTTTCCATATTAGAGCACTCGCTAGACTTTCCTCCTAGGAAAAGTTTAAACTTAAAAGGGAATGTTTGCTGGGAGCACTTTATTAATATATACTTAATGAGAAACTCAGAATGAAGAACACATCAATCTTCATACTTTAGGGCTAAGATTTTGAAGCAGCCTTTAATTTTCAGGCCATAATTAATTGTGGGCACAGATTATGGCCTTTAGATGCTTAATTAGCTTGTTGTTCCTGCCAGCAACTGTCATTTGTGGCCACAGTGAATGACATCTACAATTTCGGTTGCCCTTGAAAAATTGCAGGTGCAAAATTAAAGGCTACTTTCTAGCCGGTTGAAATACTCAGCTTTCAGAGGGGAGAAATAGGAGCTATCTCCTTTCTATCCACTGTATCTTGGCTGGTAATATATGCAACTTCATTTCTCTCTCTCTTTTGGTAGATAAAGATGCCTTCAGTTCGGCTGGGGGAGGAGAGAGAGTTATTTGTCCCCATGTCAAGTACATTTTGGAAAAGGATTCTTTGCATTCTCCTGGAGTCTGCTTGCTTTTTGGCTACATGATGGTAAATGAGCCAGTGCTACTGCATTCCACTAGCAATATGGATGAGCAACTATTAGCCACAAGTGAGCAATAAAATCAAGTGATTATACAGCAGGGCCACATTCCGTAGTCATCCAGGAGGATGCAGCCAATAGCAAGGCAGCTGAAAAAGTTAGAGCAAGAGGCTTTAAGCATCTGAAATTCCCCTCTCTCTCTTCCTTGCCAGGCATGTACAAAGGCTATCCCTGCTGCATTAGCAGCTCATCTGTGCTTTCAAGTTATGGATTCAAACAGATCTTCTCTGAAGTGTCCTTACTGCTGTACTTTCAACAACCTTTTCCCAAGGCTGTGCTGAGAAAGGATTTGTGGAACAGAGAGCTGTGCTTCTCCCAGAGAACAGCTGAGGTGAAGTCAGCGCTGCATGAATTTCTGGGAAAGCAAGACAAAGCTGACAGCTGGCATGAGGGCAGCAGCTTACGGGCAGCAAGGTGTAGGGAAGTTTGCCTGGCAGAGTGCAGACCACAATATTTCCTTTGCGGGATCCAAGACTAAGAGCAATCACCGAATCTTCTCACCTCAGTGTGTGCAGAGCCACACACTTGGCAACCTCCCTGTCCTGCCAGGAACACCCTGTGCATTGGTCTAGGAGTAGCCCCATGCCGATTAAATTTACAGATCACCTCAGCCCCCGGTTGACACAGAGATGGGGCTATGGGTGGGGAAGAGGACTATCCTTGCACAAACTCTTAGTTTAAGCACAGGCGGGTGAGACTCTCTGGGAGGAGAAGTTCAAATTAGGGCTGAAACGAATAGTAACAATTTTAGTCAAGAGTATTTCCAAATTTCCAAGGACTGGCTCTGAGTGTTCTGCCAGTCCTTGGAAACTTGGATGAGTACTCCCTACTGGATAAAATAAAACTGAGTACCGAGTATTTTCTCAGTACCAAGTACCGAGTCACTTTATATAGGGGCAGGAAAAACCCCGTATGTTGGCCCAAGAACTGAACTGAGTACTGCATACCAGTCCGATTCCTTGGTTACTCAGTAAAATCGAGTCGAATACCAAGATACTCGGTAAAAAAACCAAGTAATTTCAAATACTGAATTTCAGCACTACTTCAAACTCTGCCTCTTCACATTACTGCCTCGAATTCATTTGTTCCATGCCTCCTTAGCTGCTCCTGCTGCTGTCATCATCAGGTCCGCTGGTGTTCCAGAGGGACCACCTTTGGTCCCAGGTGCTTCCTATCTATCAGCCATCTTCAACATGACTCCTCCCCCAATCCAGGTTCTCTTCAGATAAAGCAACTCATCATCCTCCATGACAAAGCAAGGACTAAGGCAGCATTCCAGCAGTTCCACGCCCTCACCTTTTCCACAAAGCTTGGATTCCAACATTTTCCCCCATTTGCTACTAGCCAAAGAAGGAATGAAGAAAATATGGGTCAAGTTCTGGAGCAAGGAGTGCTGCACAAGGCCCCCATCAGGGCAATAAAGCCAAGAATATCGTCCAGTGAGAGAAACATACCAGAAAGAACTATGATCTGGTTCCTACCTCAGAATTCGAAGTTCAGCAGAAACACCAAAAGAGAGAATGCCAGTAAGATCCTGTAATTTTCTCCACTCCTGATCCAGCATATGACTCTGCTTTGTACCCTGTTACAGCTCCCAACAGTCCCTATTTAGGAGAGGCAGTCTCTTGTTGGGTGCTGAATCCCACTGTACCTCTTTTAGGAGGGAGAGAAGACAAACAAAAACAGTATTTAAGCCATGCGTCTAGAAAAGCACTTGAGAGGATAGTGGGGAGATGATAGAATGGCAAGAAACTGACGGGAATAATAAGGACAGCTTCCCTCTCTATAAGGGTGTAGAGGTTATTTGCAAGGGGTGGAGCTTGTCCCTATTTAGGTGCTGGAAATATTGAAAAGTATGTAGTGAGGTGGCATGACTCCACCTTATAGGGCGGAAAACAGAGGTGCTCACTTTGGTAGTTTGGACCAAGCAAAGTTGGGAAGCATGAAAAATATTAAAACATTAGCATCCTAAGTCAATACAAATTGAGGGGAAACAAAAGAAACACTAAATTTACAGTTGTTGTACTGATATCAAATGTAAGAGATGGAGACACAGTAGTTCAGATAATACCAAGTTCAGCTGGTAAGATTATCCAAACTTTCAGGCCATAAAGGCATGACAAAAATTATGAAAATAAAGTTTAAGACAACGGCAAAAAAGGCAAGTTGCAGCTGCTCCTCTGCTTTTAACTGCACAGCTCTGTATGCCGCAAAACCCTGACAAACAGGATTAGAGCTACTACCAAGATCTACCATCGGCAGCAGTTTCATGTACATTAATTATAGTATCTCTGGACGCAATGTAACAAGCTTGGGTTGTGATTTGCATTTGAAATTAAACTCAAATCTTAATTTGGTGCAAATCATTGTAACCTGGGGACACCAATGGAGCTGAACCCATTTTTACTAGCTCATCCACCACTTAAGTGGTGTAAATTTAGAGTGCATTCCTCTAGAAGGATAGAGCTGGCATCCTAGATTTAGGGTGGGCAACATTCACAGTGAGTCTGCACCAAACGCTAGCACCTATGCTATCTGGAAAAAGGATCATGCCCGTATTATGTATAATGTGCTTTCAGCATTGTGCTTTACATTGTTCACCAAAAAACAACACTGTGAGGTAGGTCACTATTATTCCCATTAGGGAAATGAGAAAGAGATAGCCACTTGCCTAAGGCCACCCAATAAATTCATAGCTTGGCTGGGATGGGACACTAGTCTCCTAAGTCCAATGCCTTATTCATTAGGGAGGCCACACTGGTTCTCTTTCTCTGTAAATTTGATGTGCCACTGAAGACAACAGCATAGTCTTGTTCTTTACAGATCTATCATTTACACAGCAAGAATCGTCTTTAAATGGCATCTGCCCTGGCATCCCCACATTTCTCTTAGCTCCTGGTAGTTAAAGAACTTCCAAAAACACCAAACGTCACACATGTTCTGATAACATCTCGACTTTGGAGTTTCTACCAGTCACCTTTAAAAAAAAAAAAAAAAAAAAAAGTTACTCCCCTACTTCAGAAAACCGTATTCTGGCTGTGCCAATAGCAGCTGAAGGGACAGGGCTCGTCAACTACGGCTATTTCTGACTTTGCCTCTCTGACTCGGCACCTGTGCTAGACACACATTCCCGTTGAACCAGTAAGGCAGCTCAGACAACAGGGCAAGGACTGTGCAGAGTGACCATCTATTCTAAGGCAGCTGATCTGGAGAGGCTGGGGTAGTGGAAGGCATCATTAGGACTGTGCATTAAATGGGGTGGGGCCAGCCAATCCATCTGACTCATTAGGGACAGGACTCTCTCAGCATTAGACTCCATGCACATCCTGGCCCTCGGTACCTTTCCTGACCAGCTGCATCTTCCACAGAACCTTCTTCCCTTCCAGGGCCATCCATTCTGCACCCCGTCACTCCCTCTGCTGCATACTTCCCCAGGCAGCCCTCATCTCTCCCGCCCCCCCACAGCCGTACAAGTAGGGTTACCCTACCTCCTCTTTAAAAGAGGACACTTATGAAAAATACATGTTGCGGGGCTTTGGTTCCAGTGCAGCCCTGCACCATGTATTTTTCATAAGTGTCCTCTTTTAAAGGGGAGTTATGACCACCCTACTTACAAGCCAGCACTGAAAAGGACTCTGTAGTAAAGAGTATGTAAAGCACCTATGTTGATATTGGTGAAGATATCAATGTTGGCTCCTTAATATTTAATGATTGCTTCAGTGGGAGTTGCAACTGATCCAGCTTAACTTTAGTTTTCTTTTTTGGATGCATATGCTAGAGGCAGGCTAATGAAACAAAATCTGGATTATATATTATTTGTATCTATTTATATAGCACCAGTAATATGCCTGGCACTGAACATTCATGAATTAGACACGGGTTCTTGTCCCCCAAGGGGTCTACAATCTAAGATACTATTCTGAGTAGTAAGACCAATGGTCCATCTAGGCCAGCATCCCATCTTCAACAGTGGCCAATACACGTGTTTCGGAGGAAGTCTAGAAAAGCAGGGAATACATGGAGCAATCCATTTCCTGGCATTCACTCCAAAGTTCAGCAGTCAGAGTTTATATCCCTTCACTACTAGTCACTGATGGACCTATCCTCCGTGGGCCTTTTCATCCCTTTTTGAACCCAACTGCTACTAAGTACTACTAGTAGTAGTTGCACAAAAATACAACCCCAGTGCTGAAGAGCTTAAATAATTATAGGGACATATAATAAAATTAAATATTATTCATTATTCATTATTATTATTATTAATACATGTAAGAAAAAAATTACGGAACAGATGTAATGGAGAAGTTAATACAGAAGACCATACAGTTACACAAGTGTTCCTCTCCATAGGTATTTTAAGAAATCATCTCATGTGTTCATGTAATTAATTACTCAGATTAGAAGAATTTATAAGTTTGTGGTTGTTTTGAACTAGGAATGTGGTTTGGGTCTATCACTAATGTTTGAATTAAATGCCCAGATGTTGAGCGACTGTGATATTATGGTTAAAGGAGAAGCTGGCAGCTCAACTAGTCTCCAAGGGTTGTGGAGAGTTTCAGGAACCTGCAGGAGGTTCTATATGTAACCACCGTGGTTACAGCTTTTGTTTATTACAGATGTCAGTCCAACATTCGGTAGCACAGTTGAATCAGCCAGCCAGGTTTTGAAATGTGCCAAGTCTATGCCTAGTAGGCGGACTGTCAAGGTTAATTAAGGAGAAAAATTGACACTATTAATACAGCTCTCACAGCTTAATCCTGCAAGGTGCTGAGAACACTAGCTGACCCGGTAAAACACTTAATGCTAAAACACACACGTTGTTTCTAGACATAACAGTAACTACCTACAAGTCAGACGCCATTTTTAAATGGGCGTGGCTGGAGGGCAGGTCTATGCGTGCTGCAAGGAGTGCCAACAGACGTCTGGTGAGGGGGGGGGATTTACATGGGTCAGGATAGGTGTGCGCCCCTGCCCACTCCTGCCCCTGCATAGAACATCCCAGGTTTTCCCCCATTGCTCTGTGCATGGACATGAGTGGGCAGTGCGTGGGTCACAGGAGCATGAACCCACCCATGCCATCTTCAGACAGGCACCTGGGTGGGTGGGTGCATCCCGTTTAAAAAGAACCAGAGATTACCATAATACCTAATCATTGTCACTAATTTTGTGGTGTGTAGCCGCTACCTTGCAACTAGCAATACCCACTTTAAGGGGGACCCTAGCTCATTCCAGGCTCAGAATCAGGAGTACGTACTATTGTCTGGAACTGAAGCCCCCTGCAATGTCCCCCTTACCCCCCTCCCCCCCCTCCAGCTTGTGAAGAACCAGTGGTAAGGTAACCCATAAGCTGCTGTGTGTATATATTGTCCCAACCCCCCCACAACTATCTATGTGTTCTGGATTTCCCATGTTGTGATGCGGTTCCCATGTTGCGATGCTGTAAAACCACCCACAACCACTTCCTCTAAAATCAATAGGTAAAATCTTGGGGGGCACGGTTGAGTCAATGGTAAAACTTCAATTGTCTTCAGTAGTGTCCAGATTTCAACTAATGAAACTATGCATCTGCCCAAGGGGATTCTGGATAAGGCTAGCATTCTGAGAACCTTGCAGGATCCAATCTTTAGCCTTCACAAAAGAATCTGAGAACAAAGACAGACTGCTTAGTTGGGATTTTATTATATTTTGGGTAGAAATCTTGATAATATATGTATACGTTTTACAACATTTTCACAACTGAAGTATCCTCATTTCTGAAATTGAAACAGATGAATCAGATTTTTTTTTAAATTCATTTATATTATTTTTGTAGTAATGCAAGATTGTACAGTGGCATTTAAAGTGATCCAGCAATTGAAATAAGCCCCAGGAACACTCAGTGATGTTCAAGAGTAACTTCCCACCTGTTGCCTTGACTATTAGACAAAAAAATAAATAAATAGAAGACATGGCCAATTGGGAAAACAGGTGTACACCAAGAAAAAGAACCCCGTGTTCAATGCAGGAAATCCACAGCTACAGCATCCCTAACAGATGGCCATCTAGCCTCTGTTTGAAAACCTCCAGTGAAGAAGAGCCCACCACTGCCACAATAGGAATGGGCAAACGCGGTTTGGAAGTTCAGAGTTCGGACCGAACTCGACCAGTTCGGTCGACCGAACCGAACTCAATTTTCGAACCGAACCAAATTTCCGAACTTGGCTCGGTTTGCCCATCCCTAAAAGATAATATTCCATTTAGTTCAATGGGGTTTGAATTTCCGAACTTTATTCGGAAGTTCGGTCGACCGAACTCGACCAGTTCGGTCGACCGAACTGAACTCAATTTTCGAACCGAACCAAATTTCCAAACTTGGCTCAGTTCGCCCATCCCTAAAAGATAATATTCCATTTAGTTCAATGGGGTTTGAATTTCCGAACTTTATTCGGAAGTTCGGTCGACCGAACCCGAACAGTTCGGTCGGCCAAACCCGAACAGTTCGGTCGACCGAACCCAACTTCCAAACCGAACTGAGTTTCCGAACTCGGTTCTGTTCGCCCATCTCTATGCCACAAAGACATTTGCTAGAAATGGATAGTGGTGTCACAATGAGGAAACACAGAGAGAGCAATATTAGTTTTGGTCCATGAGAGAAAATGAATTGAAATGGATTCGGAGGTCATTTCTGATGTAACTATTGTCTTTAATGTCTTCATCACTGGGAGATGATATATCAGATTGCAGGAGTGGATTGTAAGTAACAGATCCTTCCCTACGTTTTCTCCCTCTGTTTTTCTATACTCCTTTTGGAGCATCTAGTGTGAGCAGTTGTGCAAGACACAAGATGGCGGGGCAAATGGACCATCGAACTGACCCCCTATGGCAGATCTTATGTTCTTGAGGCTAAGGGAAGAGACAGTTCCTGCATACAAATGTAAGGAGCTGTTGTATTTCCAGTAAATACAACAGCAGCGTAAGTGGTGGAACTTGCTAGGAAGAGTAGATTAGTTGGGAAGTGACCCAGATTAGGAGAAAAAACAAGGCCACATTTGAAACCTTTTTTATTAAGGAAACTTTATGAATAATGAAATGCATTCTGCCATAATTTAAGGCATGGATGGCATGACCCAGCTGGAGTCATTTCCAGCCCAAATGCATTTTGTCCTCTTCCTGCCCAACTCCCACTCAGACCCTTCATATCTCTTTCGCTGCTGAGGATACGCTAACCTCTCCTAGTTCATAGCAGCTGAGCTGGGGAGATTTCCAAAATGCACCGGATCATCCACTGCTGGAGCATGAATACTGACTGGTGGCTGAAGCACCAATTGCAATTCATGAGCTCCACCCCAATGCATTCCACATGGGTACATCCCCCAGCTACTGAAACACTGCAAACAAAACCAATTAAGGATCCAACAAATTAGTTTGCTGTGTTGCAACAAATGTTTAAATCTGTTCCCATATCTTCGGGTCCTTTTAAGAAATATCTTCCAGGAAACTGCACTTACATAGTACTCAGCCCTCACCTCCCTCCCTTTCTTTGGCATAAACCCTTGAATGTGGGAGTCTTGTCAGCAGGTGTCACATTAATGCAGTGTTGCAATAAACGCCGTAGCACCCTATAAGCCATATCGTGGGCTGGAAAGTCAGGAATCTCGGCAGACTCTCCCTTTGATGCCAGATCTATTGAACACCTGCCATAAATAAATCCTATTATTTCTGTAATAAAGTGCATGTTTTTGATTGCTCTGGTAATTTTCCAGAGAGAACTAAATCTGCCTTACGGATTTAACTTTCCAGACACACGGTTAGCTATATCCGATTGCAAAAGGAGATGGTCAAAAAACAAATATTTTGCTAATGTTAGGGGGACTAGATGGCTCAGGTAAATGGTAATTGGCGATTGAGAGCATGATCCTTCATGGAGATAGCATCCATACTAGCACTTAGCATGGACAAACACCCCATGAAGAGAGCAGAATTTTTTCACTTCCAGATCAGTGTTTGACTATGAGTGCAGCCATATGAGATGCTGTAGCCAGGCTACCACACGTTGGGAAACTGTAACCAACTCTGGACAGCTGGGCCATAAGATGCAGTGGTGTGTGTGCCAGCAGCCGCCAGATTTTCCCCGTGCCCGGGGTGGGGTGAGCAGCTGGCTCCTCCATGACGCGTCCTCGAAACAGTTCCACAGCTGCGTCATGGACCAGCCTTACCCCAGCTGGGATATGGCTGTTGTCTGCCCCGCTGCGCAGCAAGCACTGCCGCAGGGCCTTGAGCAGCAGCCACTCGTGCCCGTCGCATGCTGCTGCATCATGGCCAGGGTGGGACGGACTTTTGACAGGCATGGGGAGGGAAACAGGGTAGGACCGAGCACTCATTTATGTGGCCAGCATATCAGCCTGCCCCGGCTGTGGCACCGACAGCACCAGGCCTGCCCAACTTCCCCGTGACTGTCTGCCCAGCTCCCCATGCTGGCCCCGCAGTGTGGCAGCTTCGCTTGCATGCTATAAGGCCATGCAGGGATTGGGCCTTTGTAGCTCATGTGGCTGCATTCATCCCGGGCTCTACTAAAGAGTGGACCTGAGTGAGTTTTTAAAAGGGGATCATGAGTATTCAGCTGTAATGAACTACCCAACCTCACCCCCATACTTCGCACACTCAGTAAAAATTTCGTCAAACCCATAATTAGTTGATCTTTGGGCAGCAATATGAAGATATAAAACATTATGTATGCTAAAGTATTATTATTATTATTATTTATTAGTCCTCAAGCAAGCCCAAAAGCTTTCAATCCGCCTCCGACAGCTCTTAGTACTAACTTTGCTGCTCATTTTAATTACTGCAGGAGCATTATGCCCACTGAATGGACATTTTATTTCCACTGCCTCCAATGCATAATTTTTGCAGCACAGGCTGGATCAGGGATTTTCTATTTTTCTTTTCTTTTTTTGCGTCCATGGAATCAACGGGTGAAAAGAACAAGTCACAATGGTCTTTCCAGAAAAGCAACAATTCTTTCTCAAGTACTCGGAGAAAACAGATGCATTTACCAGTTTCTCATTCAGTAGCTTGCAGACCAAGACTGTTTTAAAGTACTAGAATGGAGTTTGTGTATTTAGGAACTCAGCATGATTCAAGGTTACGATAAAGTTATATTTAAGACCGACAGCTGATTCATCCCTGGTGGAAATACTAAAGTCAAGGGATTTTCACCAGGAATCAAATTTTCCTCCAATCATCTCCCCATCCTGCCATCTGATGAAAAGTATCAAATCCTACTGAAAATCACAAGTTTCCCCCACTTATTTTTCCAACAGGAA
The DNA here is from genome assembly GCA_003113815.1 of Sphenodon punctatus. Taxonomy (NCBI): domain Eukaryota; kingdom Metazoa; phylum Chordata; class Lepidosauria; order Sphenodontia; family Sphenodontidae; genus Sphenodon; species Sphenodon punctatus. Next base: position 1,719,842 of record QEPC01013568.1, read on the forward strand.
GTGAACACATTCCCAAGGGAATGACTAATTTTCGGAGGATAGTCATGTAAACTTAGCCTTCTGTCTCATCAAAGACAGGTAAAAGGAAAACGTCACTCCAGAGAGAAATGAACGACACCTTCCTCAGAAAAGAAGATGAAAGTCTTTTGCTACCTCCTCCTTCGTTAATTAGGTTAAGGGAGGAGCCAATTAACTCAGGCTTCAAAAGTGTTCCAAAGCTTTAAAAGACCAAAGGGCGTGAGAGGGAACACACTCTGTCATCTGAAAAAATCAAATGAAGACAAACGTTAATGCCTATATGAACCCCATTTGCTTATTGGTGTATCTGTTTATGTTTCCAGCTTTGACAGAAATATCTTCATAGCCACAATAAAAATTACTCATCAAAAATATTACACAAAATTAGCTTAATTTTATGTACTGAACAATTATGCAACTTGGGTGGAGTTGAATAGCATCCAGCATGTTACTATTAGTGTGTTTAGCAGAGGCATGTGGTGGTGAAGTGCTCTTTTTTCCTTGCCTTCCAGCTGTCCTTGGTGTGGATCATTATAAAATAAAATACATAAAGTGAAGGTGAGAGTTTATTTATGGATGAATCATTGCCCAGAAAAGTTCTGAATTCAAAACACAGAAACTAGAGCGGAGTGCTAGGTAGGCAGTGCACCCGGAAGGCTTGGGGAAAGAATTCTGCTACAGCTGGGTCTTTCAAGAAAACAGCTGAGTAACTAATATTTCTGTGCCCCAAGAGATTCACAACTGTGAGATGTCTTCTCCTCCCAGGGCTGGACCAAAACAAGTGCAGCCCATGTGCTGGGTGCCACTGTAGAGGCTTGAGAGATGGAACGGACCTCAAGGGTTGTAATAATCCAGCCCAGTTCACCATACCCTCCTAACGACCCAGAGGGAAAAATCTATCCAAGAGAAACGGAGTCAATAAAAGAAATCTGCCACAAGTACAGACCCCAATAGATAGGGTCCATGAATAAACTTGGAAGGACAGCAGGAGTGTGAGAAGCACTGACATAAAATATGGCCCCATAAAACTTCAAGCATGGGAGCCCAGCGCTGTGTACGATTAGTAGCGCTATAGAATTGATGAGGAGTAGTAGTATAGAGCAGGGGTGAGGAATCTTTTCCCTCTCGGGGGCCACTTTGGAAACTAGTACAAGCTCTGAGGGTTGCATGGAAGTTAGGAGTCAAGTTGCTTAAGGGGTGCGCCCAAGAAAAGGAGGGTCCAGAGCACAGATCCATCCCCTGTCCTTTTGTGCATGCCCTCACCTCTGTTCTCTTACCTTGAGCTCAGTTTGTCTGTGCTTGGGGGTAAGAACTGGATCCAGGGGCCTGGAAAGGGGCCACATAAAAACTTGCTTTGGGTGGCATTTGGCCCCCGGGCCTGAGGCTCCCCACCCCAATACAGAGTGTCCTCAGCAATTCACAAGGGAGTCCCCCAACACATGGGCCCCTATGAATATCAGATATGCAAAGCAAGGAGTCCCCACTTGAAGGGAATGTTAGGTTTAACTGAATATAACAATTAATGGTGGTAACATTTTCCCTTTTTCTAATGAATCCATGTGTCATTCAAAGGAATCTATATTGGATGAAGCCCACATGAGCATTTTTCACAGGGGCCCAGCTTTTCTGGGTTTGACACTGACTCCTTCCCAACTCATGGGAAACAATATGGCTGCCAGCTGCAGCGAGGGAGCCATCTTATTAAAAACTGACTGCCCTGCCTGGGGCAGGACCTGTTCTGAGGTGATGCTGAAGTATGCTTTGGCATTCCAATTTGCTGGTGGCAGAGGTGGGGCTAGAGGGATATTTGGGTAACATTTGATTTATGGTTCAATGTAGCTGTGAGTAGCATCGTGAATTTGCATTTTAATGGAGTTTCTGGAGTGTTGCAATGGGAATGACAAGGGAGAAAGGGAATTTGGTATCACCTCCTCCCCTTGGCGAGGTGGAAATGGGCTGGAGAGTGGGGGTGGGGACTCCTCCAGTTGAGAGATGGGGAAGTGGGTTGGGGGGGGTTGGATTTAGAGAGGATTTTGCTGCTTCGTNTATTATTATTATTATTTATTAGTCCTCAAGCAAGCCCAAAAGCTTTCAATCCGCCTCCGACAGCTCTTAGTACTAACTTTGCTGCTCATTTTAATTACTGCAGGAGCATTATGCCCACTGAATGGACATTTTATTTCCACTGCCTCCAATGCATAATTTTTGCAGCACAGGCTGGATCAGGGATTTTCTATTTTTCTTTTCTTTTTTTGCTTCCATGGAATCAACGGGTGAAAAGAACAAGTCACAATGGTCTTTCCAGAAAATCAACAATTCTTTCTCAAGTACTCGGAGAAAACAGATGCATTTACCAGTTTCTCATTCAGTAGCTTGCAGACCAAGACTGTTTTAAAGTACTAGAATGGAGTTTGTGTATTTAGGAACTCAGCATGATTCAAGGTTACGATAAAGTTATATTTAAGACCGACAGCCGATTCATCCCTGGTGGAAATACTAAAGTCAAGGGATTTTCACCAGGAATCAAATTTTCCTCCAATCATCTCCCCATCCTGCCATCTGATGAAAAGTATCAAATCCTACTGAAAATCACAAGTTTCCCCCACTTATTTTTCCAACAGGAAGTGAACACATTCCCAAGGGAATGACTAATTTTCGGAGGATAGTCATGTAAACTTAGCCTTCTGTCTCATCAAAGACAGGTAAAAGGAAAACGTCACTCCAGAGAGAAATGAACGACACCTTTCTCAGAAAAGAAGATGAAAGTCTTTTGCTACCTCCTCCTTCGTTAATTAGGTTAAGGGAGGAGCCAATTAACTCAGGCTTCAAAAGTGTTCCAAAGCTTTAAAAGACCAAAGGGCGTGAGAGGGAACACACTCTGTCATCTGAAAAAATCAAATGAAGACAAACGTTAATGCCTATATGAACCCCATTTGCTTATTGGTGTATCTGTTTATGTTTCCAGCTTTGACAGAAATATCTTCATAGCCACAATAAAAATTACTCATCAAAAATATTACACAAAATTAGCTTAATTTTATGTACTGAACAATTATGCAACTTGGGTGGAGTTGAATAGCATCCAGCATGTTACTATTAGTGTGTTTAGCAGAGGCATGTGGTGGTGAAGTGCTCTTTTTTCCTTGCCTTCCAGCTGTCCTTGGTGTGGATCATTATAAAATAAAATACATAAAGTGAAGGTGAGAGTTTATTTATGGATGAATCATTGCCCAGAAAAGTTCTGAATTCAAAACACAGAAACTAGAGCAGAGTGCTAGGCAGTGCACCCGGAAGGCTTGGGGAAAGAATTCTGCTACAGCTGGGTCTTTCAAGAAAACAGCTGAGTAACTAATATTTCTGTGCCCCAAGAGATTCACAACTGTGAGATGTCTTCTGTCCATACCACTCCTCCCAGGGCTGGACCAAAACAAGTGCAGCCCATGTGCTGGGTGCCACTGTAGAGGCTTGAGAGATGGAACGGACCTCAAGGGTTGTAATAATCCAGCCCAGTTCACCATACCCTCCTAACGACCCAGAGGGAAAAATCTATCCAAGAGAAACGGAGTCAATAAAAGAAATCTGCCACAAGTACAGACCCCAATAGATAGGGTCCATGAATAAACTTGGAAGGACAGCAGGAGTGTGAGAAGCACTGACATAAAATATGGCCCCATAAAACTTCAAGCATGGGAGCCCAGCGCTGTGTACGATTAGTAGCGCTATAGAATTGATGAGGAGTAGTAGTATAGAGCAGGGGTGAGGAATCTTTTCCCTCTCGGGGGCCACTTTGGAAACTAGTACAAGCTCTGAGGGTTGCATGGAAGCTAGGAGTCAAGTTGCTTAAGGGGTGCGCCCAAGAAAAGGAGGGTCCAGAGCACAGATCCATCCCCTGTCCTTTTGTGCATGCCCTCACCTCTGTTCTCTTACCTGGAGCTCAGTTTGTCTGTGCTTGGGGGTAAGAACTGGATCCAGGGGCCTGGAAAGGGGCCACATAAAAACTTGCTTTGGGTGGCATTTGGCCCCCGGGCCTGAGGTTCCCCACCCCAATACAGAGTGTCCTCAGCAATTCACAAGGGAGTCCCCCAACACATGGGCCCCTATGGAATATCAAATATGCAAAGCAAGGAGTCCCCACTTGAAGGGAATGTTAGGTTTAACTGACTATAAACAATTAATGGTGGTAACATTTTCCCTTTTTCTAATGAATCCATGTGTCATTCAAAGGAATCTATATTGGATGAAGCCCACATGAGCATTTTTCACAGGGGCCCAGCTTTTCTGGGTTTGACACTGACTCCTTCCCAACTCATGGGAAACAATATGGCTGCCAGCTACAGCGAGGGAGCCATCTTATTAAAAACTGACTGCCCTGCCTGGGGCAGGACCTGTTCTGAGGTGATGCTGAAGTATGCTTTGGCATTCCAATTTGCTGGTGGCAGAGGTGGGGCTAGAGGGATATTTGGGTAACATTTGATTTATGGTTCAATGTAGCTGTGAGTAGCATCGTGAATTTGCATTTTAATGGAGTTTCTGGAGTGTTGCAATGGGAATGACAAGGGAGAAAGGGAATTTGGTATCACTTCCTCCCCTTGGCGAGGTGGAAATGGGCTGGAGAGTGGGGGTGGGGACTCCTCCAGTTGAGAGATGGGGAAGTGGGTTGGGGGGGGTTGGATTTAGAGAGGATTTTGCTGCTTCGTACTGAGATCTTTTTAAATGGGTTGTAAGCCCCCCTGAGTCCTCAGGGAAAAAGGCGGGGTATAAATAAAAACAACAAATTGAAACAAACATAACAATAAATAAAAAGTGGAAGATGAAGAAGAACCTTCAGCCAAGAGTGGAGTGGACATGGATTCCCTCACTGCAGCTTGCCCATGCATAGTGGGCAAACTCAAAATTGCGGTCGTCCGTCCCCTCCTCAAGAAATCCCTTTTTCTAGGGAAAGGTGGCTGCGTCACAGCTCCAGGTGCATCTCCTGGACCCATGTCAGTCAGGTTTTCATCCTGGGCACGGCACCAAGACTGCACTTGCGGCCTTGGTTGATGATCTCCATTTGGAAATTGCACCCTGTTGATTTTGTTAGATCTTTGAGTGACCTTTGATACAGTTGATCATTGGGTGTTGTTGGCATGTCTGCAGGACCTAGCGGGGGTGTAAGGGACTGCTCTTGAGTGGTTCTGCTCATTCCCAGCCAGAGAACCCAGAGAGTGGTGATGGGCGGTGGCTCATCATCTCCCTGGGAGCTCCCTTGTGGGGTCCTGCAGGATTCCATCTTGTCCACACTCCTGTTCAATGTGTTTCTGAGGCCCCTGGGTGAGATTGTTAGGAGATTTGGAGTGAAGTGCCACCCAGGCTCTGCAGTCTCAATGCTTAATTAGTAGGGACAGCAACTTTGGATTTGGATTAATCCGTAATTGTCCAAAAAAAATGGCAATTACGGATCGATCCGTAATTATCCGTATCAACCCCCTCATCCGTAATGCCCATAATTTACGAGCACTGTGGAGGTGGGGGGCTGGTATGGAGAACTATCTCCTTCCCCCACCCCTGCTGATCAACGGGACTGGGTGGAGTGCTGGGGACAGGAGCTGAAGGGGGGGGTAGCACTGGTACTTACCCAGTGGGGTGGGTTCCCCACTCCTCCGGCTCTGCGCTTGCCTCCTCCTCCACCTCAAGATGACTCATACTTTTTAAAAAAGAAAAAAGAGAAAGAACTGCGCCTGCACAAAATGGCCATTCTGTGCATGTGCAGCCTTCCCAGGGGCACCCATTCTGAGCATGTGCAGCACTACACAAGTGCAGTTCTTTCATTTAAAATATATATATATATTTTAAGTATGGTGTGTCCAGAGACAGAGGAGGTGGCGAATGCAGAGGCGGAGGAGCAGGGAACCTAATCTACCTACCCAATTCTGCCCCCGCCCTCCCCCAGACTGCTCCCCTCAGTCCCTGGCCCATTCTCTTGTTGGCTCTCCCAACCCCAGGTCTCCCCTGCCCTAAAGCTCATTGGAGCTGTGCTAACTTTTTGGTTTTTATTACGGGTAAACCGAACCCGTACCCATAATAAAAACTGTAAATTATGGATCCATAATTTACAATGGTTTGACATCCCTGGGTGATTTCAGATGGTTCGTGGTCCCAATTCACCACAGTGGATTCCTGGCGGGGGTGAACCGAACAACCACCCCCCGTGGTAAAAAAAAGCCCTGAACAGACGTGACGGGACCGGGACCATGGCAGGGAATTGGGCCGGCAGATCATGGGCCGGGGCAGCGCAACAGACGTGATGCCGATTCCCGGCCGTGGTCAAAACACCCAGAAGGTGCCGGGTCAGCCCGTCCCGGCTGCTGCTGCTGTCCTTCCACTGCCTCCAGGTGCAATACGACTGCCTTCTCCCCTGCCCGCGCCTCTTGCTCTCTCACCCTCCGCTTGCCTCTCCCTTCCGCCTCACTCCATCCCGCCCTGTCTCCCTGCTGCTGTGTGCCCTTTAAATCTCCCTCCGCTACCTGTGTTGTTGCTCGTTGCCTGGCAGCGACGCTGCGTGCTTTGTCTCCGGCTGGGAATCATTTCCTTTGATTCCGGCCGGTGGTTACCGGTCAGACATTACTTTTCATTGGTTCCCATTGGGAATCTCTCTGACCACGCTTTCGGAGATGGTCCGGCGGGGAGCTCCGGAAGCATGGTTGGTTTTGACCCCATGTGGGTATTGACTGTGGCGAACATCTGGCGGCCGCTGAACAGACATTCAGGGCGCTTTGGCCCCACCGCGGGATTGACCATGGTTCACTGTGGTTGAGCGTGATCTCGTAACGTCTGAAAATATCCCCTACTTACTAGGTGCCCGGCTGCTGTTGGGAACTGGATGCAGGCGAGCTGATTGAAACGGAATCCAAACAAGACCAAGGTTATGATGGTTGGTTGGCCGTGTGACCTGCGGGACATAGTGACCCCTGTTATTGATGGGGTCAAGCCTCCTTTGATCCCTCAGGTTCACAGCCTTGGTGTACGCTTGGATCCACGGCTTTGGCTGGATGGCCAGGTTGCGGCAGTGTCCAAGAGTGCCTTTCACCAACTTCACCTGGTGAGAAGGCTGCAACCTTTTTTTAAAAAAAATCAGACTCAGACTTGGCCATGTCATCCATGCCTTCTTAACCTCGAAGCTAGACTATTGCAGTGCACTCTATGTGGGGCTGCCACTGATGACTGTTCAGAAGCTGCAGTTGGTATACAACATGGCAGCCCACCTTCTGTTGGGGGTGGGTCACCGGGAGCACATTACATGAGTTCTCTACAGTCTGTACTAGCTATAAGAATACTTAATGGTAATAATCCTGATGTGGACCAAAAACAATAGTAGGGATGGGACTCTTGGCAAAATTTCAGTTTCGGTCAATTTTGGTTTCGGTTCTCATGAATTTCGGGTCTTTTCGGTTTCGGTACTATCAGATCTTTTGCATTGATTTTTGTACCGAATTTTTAACACAGTTTTTTCAATGGGGGACAAACTGCAATGTTAAAAATCCGGTACAAAAATCAATGCAAAAGATCCGATAGTACCAAAACCAAAAAAGAACCAAAATTTCGGATTAATCCGAAATGGCCATTTTCGCATACTTTCAGTTTTATCCGAAACCAAAATTCCCATCCCTAAACAAAGCATGCTAATGGCATCCATCTTAAATCAGCCACAATGGACAATTGTTCTCAAACACAGTGGTGTGCTGCCAGAAAAGTAGTGTTTCAGAATCACATTGACTCTACTCCACATACCCCTCTCAATGAAATAAAATTATGGGGGGGGGGAAATTATGTCCCCAACCTCTTGAGTCTCAAAGCCTCTTATTGCAGACACAGTTTTAAGGGCTTCTTGATGAAACCTTTAATGATAAAATATTTGCCCAATAATGTTTGCACAACTGGGGCAGGATGAAGGCAAATTTCAACCAAAGGATATTTGTCTAAAAATGAAGTGTCCTTGAATCAACCTGACATCAAAGCAGAGCCATTGTCCTATCAAAACTCACACACTGAAGCATGAAAGCTTTCTGTCTCAGGAGCCAGCACTGGTCAGTCAGTCATAGTCTCAACTACTCTTTAAGTATATAGTTTTTTGTGGGGGTTCTTTTTTTGGGGGGGGGGGGTGTTTATCAGCAACAAAGTGTCAAATTTGGTAACTTCTGGCTGGAAAGTCACAGAATTAACTTTCTGGATGTCATCTTGTGTGCTGAGGTCACAGTGACAACTGCATTAGAAACATAAAGGGAGTGGGAGTCCAAACCTGCTGCTATTGACATGGATGGTAAGACTACCAATACATTCAGAGGGGTTAAAACACCCGTTACAGGTAATCGCTACAGGCAATTGCCCTTCCCTGTCTCCAAATTGTAAGCCCTTGGGCAGGGACCGTGTCTATCTTATTCTTTGTAAAGCGCTAGGTACATCGCTGGCGCTGTATAAATGCTTATGATAATAATAATGGGGTAGAATCCACCGGGTCTTTGGGTGAGTGGGAGGACGGCCATAACCGCGAAGGGGCCTGGCCTCCTACTTGGTCAAAGTTCTGCTGCGGACTCAGAAGCTTAGGCTAATGCTTCCTCTCACTTTTTGCTGCTACTGGACACATCTCTCTGCCTTCCTGCGCATCTTGTCCAATCAGGAAGAAGGCAGTATCACAATGCCACTCTGCCCCTTTCTCCTTGCCTGGCATTGGTTTTTGACGTCCAGTGGCAGGAGCAGTGAATGTAAAGTGAAGGAACCCAGAGCCAGGGGGACAGAAAGGAGGGGAGCAAAGGATAACCTGGCTCTGGGGGCTCTTTCTGCATTTTGCTGCTGCTGCTCAATGCTGGGTTACCCAATGGCCATGGCTCATAGGGCCCCACCAGGACTGATGTTTCTTTTTTACTGGTTCCCAGGACTCGCTAATGCAGGGGCTGGGTAACCTTTTTGTCAGGGACTACATTGGCAATGTAATATTGGTCAGTGGATCACACACACACACACACACCAAAAAAAGTAGTGTGGAGCAAGAAAGTTCTCCGCCCAGCACCTATCCATCAGCCATTGGGCAGAAAGCAGCAGTCTCCAAGATGTATTCGTCAGATCTGAGTTTAATAGGGGTGTGTACCAAGAACCCATGTTGTTTTTTGTTATTAAAAACTGTCATTTTTGTTATTGTTATTAACAAAATTTTGTTTTTCATTAGTGGTGTCATTATCGGTATCGATAAGCAATAATGAAGATTTTGTTTTCAGTATCATTTCCGTTGTGGGCTGCCACCAGTGGCAGAAGTGCCAGCAGACACCTGCCCCAGACTTCTCAGAAGTTGAACACCTTCCTCCCTTTCTCATTATAATGCAGTAGTAATAATAAGTGCACAATGATGAAAGGTACAGTATAACAGTGAGGGCTGGGGAAGATTTTTAGTGTAAGCGCCAGAGTTCTGTAAACACAACCTGACACATCAAGAGCTAACACACAACAAGAGTCAAACAGCCTGACCCTGCAACATAAAGGGTTGCAGTGCCTCCCCAGAGCCCCCGTGATTGGTTCTGGGAGGCAGGAGGCATTGAGCAATCACAGGGTGCCATGCAACTGCCTGGGACCTGCTTACGCTGCTCATTGGCCAGCGATTACATCCATCAGGTCCTTCCCCTTCCATCACAAACCCAGTTCAAGAGTTCAACACTGTTTCTGGCTGTAAGATGTCTGCTCCCTCCTCCCCTCTCCACATTTCCCTCCAAATAACACCTGCCAGGCAATAACGAAATCAATAACAACTTCCGTTATCGTTATTGATTTTGTTATTTATCTTTGTTATTGTTATTGCAATAACGATATCAATATGATACAATATATCATTATCAATATAATGAAAATGAAGTACACACCCCTAGAGTTTAAAGCGGGACTGGAACTCGGAGTGTCTCACTCACACACATCAGCTGTTTGAGGCTGTTTATACAGCTTCCGGGCCTCCATGGACATCGAAGTTAGAAGAGTTACATGGGAGTTCAACCCTTAGTTTCTACAAAACTTGGTTGCAGTTTTTGTGAACTCTTCTTTACTTTGGCAGTTTGCTTTTTCCCCTCACAGGTAAAGTAGTGTCACTGAGGGAAGCGCACTAAAAGGTCTCCAGTCCTGCAAGACCTTGGCCATCTTACACCAGCATCCGGTCACATATCTTATTTCCTCCGCAACCACCTGTGACTCATGTAGCATGTAATAGGCGTTAGAGGCACACAGCAAAAGGAGGCATTTGGTGCATTTTGGATCTTGCAGATGTAAAACTCGAACAAAAGAATTCTCAGGAGGCACCCTATTTTTGTAAGCAGACTAGAATATTTCTGTCAAATCCTGAGTAATATCAGACTTCAGAGTTCTACCGTCTGTTGGGTCAGACATCCTCTTTCCTTTCTTTATGTCACCTGAAGCATCACAGAGAGATCCCCAAACACCACCTCTAAATTGCCAGACTCCTTTTCTAGAGAGAGGGTGTAGCTGCCGTGTTGGCCACAAATGTAAGAGATGAAGACCATGTAGTTCAGATGATCTCCTTTATTGGACCAACTTCTGTTGTTGAGAATCTTCTTTCAGGCCAAGCAAAGCCCTTCCCTCAGGTTTGTAGCGTAGCAGTGAACAAATGTAGGACAGCTATATTTCAGGAGTGTTGTTTTATATATATATATATATATATACTTTGATATATCTCTGACTTGCTATGCTACCTATGAGGAAGGGCCCTGCGTTGCCCGAACACATATTCTCACCAACAGAGGTTGGTCCAATAAAAGGGATCATTTGAACTACTTGGTTTCCAAACTCCTTTTCTACAGCCATCTGCAGTTTCCCCTTTTAATAACTGAGGTGGAAGGCATTCGGTGAAAGTTGTTCAGGTTTTCCTATAAGAGAAGTTGCAAGTCTGTGTGTTAATCAAGGCTAATAGTAGCCACATTGATTCAACAAGTTTAAAAAATGGAGATCAATGCAGCCATCACAACCTGACTATGCCCTCTTCTCATACCCCTTACTGACCAATCACAAAGACTCCGACAATGAAGACACTGGGAGATCGTAAGACGTCTTTTGAAAGAGATTAAACAGACTCCACATTGGATTAGATGCCTGACACATTTAGTTTCCGTTATGCATTGTATACCCCCTCAGCGCACAAACCTGTACCAAACAATGTATTCTAATGCAGATTTCCTTGATTCCCTCTGGGCTTCACAGAATACATAAGAATCTCACTGCAGGAAATTCTATTATTAAGCTATCTTCACATATCAGGCAGCGTGATGAGCCATCCATTTGAGAGGATACCGGGTTAAAGAGGGTGAAGGGGGCAAAGCTTTAAACTCAATGAAAAGAACAACTTTCTTCTTCTTAGAGTCCCAGAGCTGTTTCTCAAGTGGTTCAACATTCCAAGCAAGTCTCTATTGACACACAAGCACAATTGTGTTAGGAGGAGAGAGAGAAACAGACAGAGAAATCTCTGGCTAGAGAACATAATCTGTGAAGACACACACAAAAATTAGATTTGTTCATAGGGATTCAAGCTTAAATTGAAACATACCATAGATAAAGTGGAGTAAAATAAGCCCACAGAAATATTCCACTTCTAGGGTTTGTTAAACTAAGGAGGTGGGGGCGGGCGGGAGGAATCTTTTTTCCTAGTGCAGAAAAAAGAAAGTTCAGTGATATTTCCAACAAAAATAAGTGTTTACTAGCCATCTCGCAGTATCTTGAAGAAAAATAATGCTGGTAGGAAACGGCTCAAGAATATGAACCCCGCTTTCCAAAGGAATGCAGGAAAGGAAGAATCATGTAAACCATTTTATCTTGTGCATAGTAAAAGAGCATGAACAATTTCAGGCCTCGGCTCACGACCACAGAGCTATTTTGAGGGAGGTCTGCTATTAAAGTCATTTCACTTTCTTATTTTTACTGGCACCGAAGAAGCCAGAGGCTGCGGAGGGAGGAGAGGGGCTTTTTCCCTCCACCAGAGAGCCAGCTTTCCGACGGGAAGCCAGCTACAGAAAGTAAAAGGATCCCTGCCACGTGAAGTCAGCAATGGCGAAGCGCTGTCGTTAAAATATACAATTTTCATACATTTCCTGATTGCCCCAATAAGCCGAGTTTCAGGTTTCCCAAGTCTCTGCTTAAAATTATTTATAAAAATTTAAACAACAAGACACGAAAACCCGACCCCAACACCAGAACTGTGTAACCTCCTCGGCCCCTCTCCCTGCCACCCCGAGTTCTGTAAAAACACAGACCTCATGGCAGATGCTCAATCGCCTAGTGTAAGTGGTGCCAACACAAACATACAAGCTGAGGGGGAGCTTTCAAAAGCCCACACTGAAAGGTATGTGCGTAACACAAATAGAAGTCACTCCTGTGCACACCCCGCATGTAAAATAAAGTTGCTTTTCAGACTGGAGACTCTTCTTTTATGCTCATTGTTGGTTCTAACACGGTGTGGGCAGAAAGATCAGCTTCGCTGTTGTAACATACAAAAAACCCAAACACCCCAACCCTTTTAAAACTGCATCATGTAGAATACAATGTATTTAAAAAGAGAGAGACAGGATGAAAACAAGTGAGACAGTACCCCACATTGGCCGACATCAGGTCACAATTCACCTGCCCAGCTGTGAGCCTGGGATTCACCTGTCCAGATGTTAGCTCACTTCTGCCATGGGGTGGGCAGCCAGCTGCTACTCAACATGGTGACTGGAGAAGGTGGCTGATTCAGTGTAAGCTCAGGCTGGCTCAGCCGGGCTAATCTTGACTACTGCGTACCCTCCATCTGTTAGGTCCTGCACGTGGATAAGTCCGCCAGCTCTGTGGACAAGGCCACGATGCCAGCAAGGAGCAGCATCAAGAGCAGTGGCTGCTTTGGTTACCTGCCAGCTGATGGCACGGACTGGGAGTGAACAGACAGACACACCCCTCTCTGCACTTATCGCCCTCCATACTCCAGCCCGTGCACTTTGCTCCTCCTCTGTCCCTTCTCTCACCCTTCCACGCCTTCCCTGCTCCCCTAAGTGCCTTCGTCCCTTCTCACTTGCTGCCCCCCATGCCTGGAACTCCCTCCCTGTCCACATCTGCCTTGCCCCCTCCCTTCATACCTTCAAATCTCTCCTTAAAACTCACCTCTTTCGCTCTGCTCTGTCTGACTCTTTATCCTGCTGAGCCACTATTCCTATACCTACGATCGGTTTACCCTTATCCTTGCAACATGGACCTGCCTGCTGTCATTCTCATCGTAACCAAGCCAAGTACGTGCACTTGAGACCTCGCATCTTCATGAATGTTAGACCCCTTGTCTCTCCCTCTGTTCCCCTTCCTAAGTCTCTCCCCCAGCTCCTGTCTCTCAGATTGTAAAGCCCTAGGGGCAGGGACTGTGTCTATTTTATTACTTTGTAAAGTGCCAGGTACACTGCTGGCGCTATATAAATGTTTGTTAATAATAATAACAATAATAACACACACCCCATCCCCACTAGTTGCCTATCAGCGAGACTGAGGGAGGTCACCCTTACCGAGGGGAGAGGCGGGGAGAGTCCCAGCTGAGCTTAGCCTAGCCCCGTGCGGTCGGTCACTCCCTCCCACCCCGTGTGGCAGTGAGACTCTCTTTTTGACCAGCGGCAGCAGCAAGTATGGGCACGCAGCATGTGGCATAGGCACTGCCTCTGCACATGGCAGTTCTGCCCAGGCAGAGCCACTGGTTTCCCTGCACCCCAGACACCGGACAGGGGTGAATCCCCCATCTGGAGAGGTGAATCCCACCAGGCTAACAGACAGGCAGGTGAACTGTGGGGAACCTGGCAGGGATGAGATCAATCTGGCCCATAGTCGAGGAGCGATCTGTTGCCGCCAGCTGCTTCTGGCTGGCCTGATTCTGCTTCTGGCAGCAGGTGGCTGATGCTCCTGGGCCCAAGTCCTGCTCATGTGTTCAATTCCTCGGCTCAACCTGGGGCACAGGGGCAGTGTGGCAGCTGTACCTGTGTTCTGCTGTTGGTGCTGGCCCAACGGGTGGTGGCTGCGTTGCCGTTCCATGGGTTGCGGCAGCAGATCCGGCTGGTCACTGTCTCATGTTTTCACCCAGAGTTGCAAGGGAGAGAAGGAGGGCGGTACACATACATGGGCACCGGGAGGGAGGTGCAAGAGGCTGCACCCCCTTACTCCCACATGGCCCCATCCCCCTCAAGCATCAGGACATCAAGATGCTCAGAAAAGAGGTGTGATCTCAGAAAGGGGCGGGACCCCTTATCCCTGCCCCCTTTTGACGTGACCATTCCCCTTTCACAAGCATCCTGGAAAGGCATGTTGAAAAGGGGCAGGATTGTTGGTGGGAGTGCACAGAGGTAATCCCCCTTTGGAGGGAAACCTGGCAATGGATGGAAAATATAATATGTGGAATGATACCCTTTAGACCTAAGGTGGGATTGTTGGGGATATTCCATCAGGGTCCTTACAGACCCGAAAGACAAGAGGCGTACCAACAGATACGCCTTGCAGTGTTATATGCTATTGCATGCAAGTGGGAGGCCCCAGCCACTCCAACAATTACAGATGTGTGGCTACTCCAGTGGTATAACATAACCATGGAAAGGACATCGGCAGAAACAAAAGATCAATTACAGGAATTCTGCACTATATGGACAAATTGTTGGATCATCAAAGGAGGGCTAAATCTGGAGACTGCTACGGACAATTACCTACCCCAAGATATCTAACGACAAAATCTTCAGACTCCCTGACAGATCCGCCCCGGACACCCACCGCCACCTCGAGATAAACGGACATGAATAAGACTGCGAGTGGTTTTGAGTTATTTATTATTTTTATTTTACTTTGTAGATTGTAGTTTGTTATTAAGATTGTTCAATGGGCTACTTTGGCTCACGTCTCGGTGTAAAACGTAAGGACAAAACACTTGGAGATACTACTGTAAACTATGACTACAATATTATTTGTAACTGAGAATTGAGTACAATAAAGCTCACAAATTTTTTAAAAAGGAAGTGGGGATGAAGCACACTCCCTCACGCCCACTGTGCCCTCCAAATCGTAATGCTATCAGTGCCCTTGGCGGTAGATATTTTAGTGCATGATCCCACCAGGTGTTAGGCAAAGGATGGGGCAGTGATTAGGGTCAGGGGCCTCTCTAGGAACTGCCGCGCCTTGTGTAGCACTGTGCAAAGGAAAACCTACTACAAGGGACTCGCGGGGTGAAGTATTGGCATACACAGAGATTCTGGTGGCAGAGGTGGCTTTAGGCATTTTGCCAGGGTAGTCAAAGCCAGCCTGCTCTGCTAAGTCTTGGAGAAACTGACTACACAGTTAGCTTTTATCCAGCAGAGGCTGGACTCCCTGTTCCCCATTTGACAGAGGCTGGACTCCCTGTTCCCCCCTCCCCATCGAAGGCCTGGGCGAACAGCCAGGTCTTACAGGCTCGCCGAAACACCAACAGACCTGGGGCCAGACGGGCTTCCTCCGGGAGGGAATTCCAGAGCCTTGGCCCGGCCACCGAGAACGGCCTCTCCATTGTGGCTCCCCGCTTTACACAGGGGTTTTATCTCCCCTACCCTATTTATTGTTTTATCATGATTCCCGGACCTGTTTTAATACTTTTAATGTTTATATTTTTCAAAGTTTTAACTGTTTTAGATGTATTTTATATATGTGGTTGTTTTATTGTAAGCCGCCCCGAGCTGTTTTAGGAGGAGCAGGGTAGAAATTTGATAAATAAATAAATAAATAAAGGCACCCCCGGTGGACCACAGGGATCACTCTGAGGCGGGGAGGGCGAGACAGTCCCCAAGGTATGAGGGGCCCAGACCATGTAGGGCTTTATAGATCAACACTAACACCTTGAATCGGGCTCAGTATGCTATAGGCAGCCAGTGCAGAGTACGAAGCACAGGTGTTATGTGCTCCCACCTTCCCGTCCCCGTAAGGAGATGGGCCGCTGCATTCTGCCCCAGCTGCAGCCTCCAAACCAGAAACAAGGGAAGCCCCATGTACAGCACATTGCAGTAGTTTAGCCTTGAGGTGATGAAGGCATGAATGAGGGTGGCCAGGTCAGGCCTGGAAAAATATGAAACACAGCCTCCGTACCAGATACAGCTGGCGGAAGGCAGCCTTAGCCACCAACTCTACCTGCCGATCCAGCCGGAGCCCCGAGTCCAACATCATCCCCAGACTCCGAACCTGCTGGGCTACAGGAGGGCGGCCCCCCCCCCTACCAGGGGAGCCAGTACCTCCCTCGCCCTACCCACCACCATCACCTCCGTCTTACCAGGATTGAGCTTCAGATTGTTCTGCCGCATCCAATCCGCCACAGCCTCCAAACATTGGGAAAGTAATGAGACAGCAGGACCTGGGTCAGTTGAAAATGAGAGGTACAGCTGAGTATTGTCAGCATATTGGTGACATCGCACCCCGAACCCTCTCACGACCTCCCCCAGGGGCTGCATATATACATTAAATAGCGGAGACAAGATCGAACCCTGCGGAACGCCACAGGTCAAGGCTCGGGGGCTTGATGTTTCAGCCCCCAGCACCACCCACTGGCTTCTCCCTGAGAGGAATGAGCAGAACCACCCTAGGACAATCCCGTCCAGACCCCCCAGGTCTCGCAGCCGTCTCAGCAGCAGCCTATGGTCCACGGTGTCAAATGCGGCCGAGACATCTAGCAGGCGCCTGGAGCTGCAGTGCCACTACCCTTTCAATAACCTTCCCTAAAAAGGGAAGATTAGAGACGGGTCGGTAGCTGGTGAGAGCGTCCAAAGATGGCTTCTTCAGCAGGGGGCGCACCACCGCCTCCTTGAGACTGGGTGACAATCTCCCCTGCCGAAGGGACGCGTTCACTACCCTCGCCAGCATCATCCCCAAGGTCTCCCTGGAGGCTTTCACCAACCAGGACGGGCACGGATCTAGTTCACAACTAGTGGCTCTAACAGACCCCAGGACATCCACCGCATCAGCTGGCGTCACTTCCTGAAACTCATCCCAGAAAGATCGACCAGACGGTGCCTCCATAACCTCATGCTTCTCACCTACTGCTTCCAACCCGGTGTCATAGTTACTCTGGATCTGAGCGATCTTGTCCGCAAAGTAGGTGGCAAACTCCTCACAGCGGGCCTGGGACAAGTCCCCGTCCAGGCGGAGGGAGGCTGGACTGACCAGCCCCTGCACCACCCAGAACAGCTGGAGAAGCTTTTCCCTCCCTGGGGCCAGTTTGAAAATTAGTAAATCTCCAACGGACAAATAGAAGTTGGGGACAAAAGTGCTTAAGGGGTGTGGTGAGGAGGAAGAGGATCTAGTTCATGGATCTATGTCACGGACCCATCCCCTATCCTTGTGCACATGCCCTCATCTCTGCTCCCTGACCCGGAGCTCAGTTTTTCAGTGCTTGGGGGTACTGAATCCAGGCGCCAGATCAAAGAACCGTAATGGAGCCACATAAAAATGAGCCCTGGGCCACATTTGGCCCCTGAGCCCGAGGTCCCCCACCCCTGCTGTAAAGAGTAGCTTTATGAAAACACTTTACTGCAAACTAGGACTACAATATTATTTGTAACTGTGAATGGAGCACAATAAAGCTCACAACATTTTTTTTTAAAGGGGGTGCAGGATGAAGCACACCCCCTCACACCTACCATGTCCTCCAAATCATAATGCTGTCGGTGCCCTTGGTGGCAGATATTTTAGTGCATGATCCTCAGGTGCTAGGCAAAGGATGAGGCAGTGATTAGTAATCAGATCTTGAGCTTAACAATAACTAGATGTGGTAGAGTAAAATAAATCCATCAAAACACATTCCTTTCTTTACCTGGTCAAGAAAAATGCTTTATCCTAGGCAACAAGAAAACTTTTATTTTTCTATGTATTTTTTCACTGACCTCTTTTGTTTTCTTCTTATTTAACACACTGGTTGATGCTCACTGAAAAATAAAGTGAAAAGGAAGAAATATTTCTAAACTACCGAGTTAGTTGGAAACAGACACTCGGAACTGTGTAGCTGACCTGTACTCTGTTTGGCCTTTGATTCACACTAGTTAGCTCTGCCATCTTGCCAAACTTTGTAAAGTTCCCTTGTTATTAAAGTACGAGATATTCCGTTTTGTTCGTGATGGTGACATGGTTTTTGTTTGAAGGTTTTTATCTGAGGTGTGTATATTCCTGGGCAACTGGTCTTTGTGTATTATTCTGCAATGGCATACGTTTTAAGATGTTTAAACAAAACTACATCATGTTGCAAATTAACCCAGTGGAATTCACAAGGTGCTGTTAAGGCGTCAAGAACTGCGCTATTGTAGCTTGCTTGATTTAGGACTGTTTTAAGCCTCAAGCTTCACTGGACTTTGCCCAAGGGAGTCCCGGACTTTGACTGTAGCACTGAATCAGACAAGGATATTGGCAAGAACTAGAGCTAGTGATAAAGATCTAATCTCTCTTTGTTTCTTGGTCTCTCCCAAAATAGGGTATGTTTGGGAATGTGTATGAGAGTTTGTTTTACTGGTTATTAGCCAATTACTAATTAGCTGTTTCAGCACTGCATCCAGGCCTTGGAAATATAGTTGCATTTGCAAATTGCTAGCTTGCAAAGTTGGAATATGGGAGATATTTGTGCTGAAAATTTTTATTTCCTTACTTTGGAATACATAGATTAATGGAGGAGAAGTATTGAAGAAATGAACAAATGGCTCTCGTGTCACAGGGATAGACTGTTCTGAGGTGGACAAAAGCAAATGTATCAATTTGTTGGGCTTTGTATCTTCATACGACTCTATAGGCCAATAACATACAGCATGCAAAAGTCCTCTAAATTTGCCATGGGAAAGTAGGTGAAAGTCTGTATCCACAGCCAATTAAACTATAAATTAGCTCATCCTCAAACTCTTCTAGGCTGTAGTGCCCATGATTCAAGTCAGACTTTTATACCTTCCCTCCATGTCCTTCAAACCAAACCAAAATCCCTGGATAAATTCCTTCCTAAACAGTTACAAATGTTGCCTACTCCATGCATCATAAAGGAAAGCCAACTTACAGCCACACTTTTCCTTGAGGGCACTGAGTGGTAAAGAAACATAAAGAAACCTTTAATCCAAACAGAGATCCCAACTCTCTCCAGTTTATAGCCTATGCCATACGCACATTCCTATTTTAAATTCTGAAAATAAATAGCCCTGTGGGGAAAAGCCGGCTGTAGTTCAACGGCTCAGAAATTTAATTTTAACTCCGATGAGTGCAGCTATTAACAAGGCCCTCTTTCTGCTAGGAGAAGGGCCTAGCATTTCTGGCATCTTTGATTCAACATGAGCACATCCACGTCCAAAACTTTCTAAGGGACTGGATTAAAAATATACATCACCTTTCACATGCACCATTAATGGTCAAAATTATGCTTGTGGGTACTGGTAGGAAATGCTGTAATTTAAGATAAGAAAACTACCGGACATGAAATTAAATATGCTAAAACACTTACTGATTAACTGATCTAGTACAGTAATTACTTGCTTTTTATTTTAGCCTACATTGCTCTAGGAGGCCTTGAATGGTGCTCAGTATGGTACCATGTCTAATTCAAAAAGCAAATGTTAATAAAAAGGTTCCCCCCTAAAACAGCACCTTGACCACAAAATGTTGTATAGAATCAGAACCCTAATTTTAAACTTAAAATATCCTCACATTGGCCCCAAAGGAATATGTATTATGACACAACAGTGAATCAAGTCTTTACTACAGGAAACGCTAATGCTCTGAAAACACTGTGCTAAGGCATCAAGGAAGCAGCCATCCTAGGGGGAATTTAACATCATATAACCTACACCACACTTCTCTAAATATAAATAAATTATAGGCACATATGCTGCATTCGCTGATCCCAGATGCTGCAAGTGCAAAGCCTAATAATGAAAACTGACGCTCACAGTGAAAGTCTGCCATTAAACTCAACAGGAGGCAGGAGAGAATCAGCATTTAATGAAAATGATCCCAGCTCATTACAAGAAGCAGAGAACACCATGGAATATCACGATCAGCTCCATGAAGTACAAGTCTTTTGAACCTGCCGCTTAAAACAATAAGAGCTATCATTTTGAAGAGAAACAACGAAGGCAGATTTTATTGTGTCCATAAAAACTGTGCAAGATTGAGATAATGGAGAGATGCTGTATAGATCACAAGAAGAAATGCAAACAGACATACGTGCTATGAAGGATGCATTGTACAAACGTTCTGCTAATTAGAGTCCTTCACCCCCCCCAAAAGATAGCTCTTCTTTCACTCCTCAAGACTGTTCCATTGCTCCTGTCAGAGGCAGGGTGTGTTCATACTTTAAAAGTGGCAAAGGAAAAATATGTACAGACTAAACGGTGATTTATAATGGACTTTGATGATCCTATTTACGGAGACGATCCCCAGCTTGGCTTGCCTGTTCATGCAGCATCTAATGATGTGATGTCTCTGCTTACCACCTGCTTGTCTCAGATCCAAGTCTCAATGACTGCTAATTTTGTTTTTCTTTGCAACTTAATGCCAGGGAAAGAGAATTGTTTTGGTTACATTCTGACAATTCCATAGACCCAGCAACAGAATAAAGCACAATTTTCCTTAAGCGTAAGAGTGGAAGAGAAATTCCTGCTCAATTCTAAGGAATATTTCATAGTTTCAACACATGGATTTGGAAATTCTGGTGCAGTCTTCTAGTCGTGTCTAGACTAGATCATAATAATTCTTTGACAAATGGCATTTCTTCAGGCTGCTTAAATAACCCGCATTGAAGTACTGCTTTCTAATGCTTTTCAGTAACCTGAATACACTTGAAAACAATTTCTCACAGTGTACTTTCCTTTGGAAGACATATTGGTTTGAAATAAAGCATTTTTTAAAACTTGCCACGCACTTGCTTAAATGTGTTGTATCAATTCTTAGGTGCACCTCTTGAAAACACTTACACATTTGCTTAACTTTAAGCGCGTGAGCAGATCTGTTGACTCTAGGGGGCAGAGTTCTCACATTTCATCTGAGCAGCTGCAGGGTCCATCATTTGCTTTGGCCCAATGAAAGCTATCTAAACTACTTTGTCTCCCACTGCTGCTGCTAGGGTAAGATCCTCCTCACTCTGCCTCTTCCCCCAGGAACATATATCCTTCTCATTAATTTCAAAGGTTCCGTTTCCTGTTTGACCTGAAAATAGTAAAATGCAAGATCTGGTAGGCATTTTTAAATGATTGAGAGTCATCTTGACAGCAGGATTTCCCAAGAGAGACAGATCTGGGAAAGAAGCCACTTGCTAAATGCCCCTGAGATGACACCCCTAAACTTTTTTGAAAGGGAAAAGACAACTTGAATGAATACCTCAGGAACAAACCTGAATGTCCACGAGCAGTGAAAATTAACTCTGGGATTGGGATGGGATTAGCACTGGGATGGAAGGAATAAGAGGTCTGGCTCCATTGATAGAACGATTACACTGAAATGTGCCAAGGTGAAATCCAGTCTTTTCTCCTTACATTTTAACAAGATCAGTGGTTCTCCTCTTGCAACTCCATTTTGAGATTTAAATATAATTTTGTGGCCCCAGACAGCAACAAAGACATGCAATGTATCTAACACATCAGTCAAGAACTTGACCCCATCCCATTGATACCATGACCCAATTGGGATCTGGACCATACGTATTTCTCGTTGTAGCACAACTTGAAAATTCAGAAAAAGGAGAGTTTTAACAAACAATGTAAGCATCCATCAGTTGACGAGAAATACTGGTGGAGTAATAAGTTACAGATGGGAGCCTTGGGTACTTTATCTGTCAGGCCTGTGAGGGAAGCAATCATGTCTTACTCTGCAAGACTAGTGAATAAAGATTGTTAAGCAAAACACAGCATGCTAAAATGGGAAAGGAGATGGTCTCTTGACACTACACATGCTCACAGTGATGTAATAAAGATTACAAAGACATAGGAGCTGGGCCTTTCGGTGTGCAATAAGAACTTTCGGAGTTAGAATAACTAATGCTAACAAAGTTCTGAAAGGACTGGCCCTCCTTCTCTTAAACCAATATCTACCAGGTCTGTTCTGACACGGCACCTCTTGTGCTATTAAAGGTTGGTAAGGTGATATTTAATTTGAAGGACAGATTACCCCCAATGTGCCTGTTGCAGTTTCTTATATTTCCCCCTCCTTCCGCAGAGGTATCAGACTACTCTCAGAGATTGAGCTCGAGCTGAAATGACTATGCAAATGAATAAATCCCTCAGATTTGCTGTACCTGGACCCAAACCAACGAAGCAGACAAAAACTGCTCTTCATTTGCATTTCATCAGATACCCACCGTCTTGAATATTTACATTTGGTTATTTCCGTATTTAAGTTCATTTTTCATTTTGGCAATTATGCTAAGCACATGCACCTGCGATCTCAGTTCTGTGAATGTATTCCTGTCTCTCCCTACGTTACCCTCTACCTTGTCTTTCTTAGATTGTAAGCCCTTCAGGGCAGAGACCTGTCTATAACAAGCAATTGTACAATGCATATCAAAATAATCTAACACCTGAAATGTAATACCCAAAGAAACAGACATGTGAATACCAGTTTGGGTTGTGGATATTATTCAGACAGCTATCTAAAAATGCAAATAATATCTGCAAATACAAAATCCAATATCCATTTCTGGTCTAGTCAGGACACTGGATTAGATGGCTCATGGGTCTGTTCTGGCATGGTACTTCTTGTGCTACTAAATATATAGGGAAAAGGGAGAACGCTTAACACGTGCTTGTTACAATTTCTGATCTTCTCTGTCCATCTCTCTCACCTCTCATGGCCCCTGTCTGGACACAGTCTTCTCTCTCTTGTCCCCGAGTACCTTGGCAAGTTTCCTGTAAGCAATCACTAAATTTAATAAGGGAGAATGGTAATTTGGGGGAGGGGATATTCTTCTAACATGCAGGGCAATTAAATCCTTGAATAAAGAAGAAAAGGAATCACTCATCATTTGAAAGGGAGGGACGTAAAGCGTCATTTCTAAACTGAAATCACGTACCGGCAAGAAACACACAAGGGCAAAAGGGCAAAACTGAGCCCTTTATGTGGATGCCAGAGTTACTTGCAGATGTACTAGCACAACAGCCCATTCAGGGGGGAAACTAGACAGTAGGTCATGAGAAAAACCTGCTACTCCTGATTAAGTTTGCAAATATAGTATCTGAAAGGATTCGAGGATCAAGCTGCACCCGGCAAAAGTTCGGAATTTGAGATTAAAGACATCGAGCAGTTCTATGCCATCTTTAGGCCTGGCTAAATTATATTCATTGAATAATTCATTCAATTAATGCTGTGAAACTTACCAAATACTTTACCCAGTTACCCTAATACACACACCCCCACACCCATTTATTTATTTATCACATTTCTACCCCGCATCCTCTTGCACAATAGCAGCTCGGTGGAATAATTCAATGAACATTTTATTCCACAACTTTGATATTTTTAGGAACAAAACATTCATAATTTGAACATGTCACACACACACACACACACACGTCATCACAGCATTCCATTGTTGTCCCCCAACTTTCCTCCATTGTCCAACCAGATTTCATCAGTATTCTTAAGAGAAAGTTTTCCGGCAGGGGGAAAAAATCAAACCAGTAATTTTTACACCATAACAAAGTATCCTTTGCAGGAAACCAGCAGTGTGTCTGGAAATGCCAAAACACACTGATGCTTTAGAGACACATCACAATGATTCAGGAGATAAAATTTAGGGCCAGGCAGGATTAGTCTTGCCATAAATCAGCCTTAAGGTAAGAAAATGAGGCCAAGTATTTATAGCAGACTGCTGCCTTTAGCAGATTGTTACCAGAGATGTTTTTCAAAGGTTTCTTATTCTGAGGGCATTATTGTTGTTATTTATACAGGGTTCAGTCTGGTGCTGAACAGTCAAAATTAGAGACAGGCCCCTGCCCTGAGAGGCTTACAACCTAGGATAGACAATGGAGGGGAGATAAGGGGGAGGAGAATATAGGTAGTGACAGGGAGAGATTCAAGAAATTGAGAAGCTGAAGGCACATTTATTATAAATTATATTATTATTAATTATTATTATATCGCACCAACAATGTACACAACACTGTAAATCATTAGCTAGAAACAGATCTCTACTAAGGATATACAAGGGGGAAATTATTGCATTTCTGATTACTATTCTGGTTTTAGTGTAACTTTTGTGGGGTTTATGTTAGTTTGGGTTTTTTGGCCATGACGAAAGCTAGTGCCATAATAAATAATAATAATGTCTCAACATTTTGGGATCTTTTAAAGGAGAAAAATTAGGTAGCCGCTACAGTTGGCTGGGAAGCAAGCAAGGGGATACAACCTGGGTGCATGGCCTGTTTGTGTGTAAGGGGACGCAGACCTTAGAGTGCGCACTTTATTTATTTTGAGAGAGAGCGAGCGTACAAGCGAGCCAGTGTAGTGTAATATCCAAGTGTGCAGTACTAGGACTGGGAGATAGGGCGAGGACCCCAGTTCAAGGGTCACCTTAGCCAGTGGGTGACCTTGGGCCAGTCACAAAGCTCTCTCAGCCTAACCTACCTCACAGGGTTGTTGTGAGGATTAAAAAAGTTGTGTTGTATGTAAAAGCACTCTGAGTGCTATGGCAACGGGGTGCTATATAAAAATTACTATATATACACACACACATATATATATATACAAACACACACGTACGTACATATGTATATACATGCACAGCCTAATCCCTGCACCTAGGAGTTTACAATGTAGGAAAGACAAGACATGTGCTTACATAATTACAAGGGGAGGAGGCGAATTCAAAAGGATACAATGGCATAATTTTGAGCACAGGTCCTGCAAACCGCTTAAGCATGTGTTCAAGCTCAGAACAGATGTAGTCCCTGCCACAACAACATACACGCTGTGTTGTTAAGCACCTTAGCAGTCCAAGTTAAGCACCTGCTCAGGGGCTTGGGCAGCATCAAGGACAGAATGCCTGGGAGAACCAATCCCAGGCAGAAAATTAAGGGAAGCTAATGAAATTTGAAATTAAGTTAGGTCCTTGATATTGCAGTGAGTACTGCATTGAGAGGATGCTGTTTTTGTATGTGCAGCTACATTGCATGCTCAGGGCCCCGTTAGACGGAAAGTCAAGACACATTAGAATTGACATCACTAGCCAGCAGTGGGTCCCAACATTTTGGTTTTTCAGGTTTCTGGGTGTTTGAGGTCTCATCTGTAACACTGTATTAATGCCGCTCTGTTTCAATATGAGAATCAGCTAGGTGGGGCTTTTGAGAGGCTTGCAAATGTAGGTCTGACCGTTCATCAAACTTTATGCTAGAAGTATAATGGAAATTTTAAGACAGCTCAGAAATAACTGCTCCTTTTTAGGCACCCAAGAAAAAGATGAGTTCATGAAATATTTCCAGCAATCAGTAGCCTGGATTGAAATCTGAAACACGCTGAATGTTAAGCTCAGGGTTGCCAGATCACACAGCGTGATCTTGCGTCCCATTATGTTGCATCCTTGTTAAGATCTAGGATGGAAAGACTCCTTTATTTGGCCATGAGAATCTCAGTTTCCTTTTTAAAAAAGCTTCTGACTAGCACTCGTGTTTTCACTCAACGCACAATTAACTTGTGGAACTTGTTGCCAGAGTAAGTGGTCAAGGTCAGTAGCATAGCCGGGTTTTAGAAAGGATTGGATAAGTTCCTGGATAAGTTCCATTAACGGCTATTAGCCATCTAGGTTGGGGGATATAACCCCTGGCTGTGGGAGTGGGGAGTGAACAACAGGGAATAAGATCACCCCATTGTGACCTGTTGGGTACTTCTTCCAAGTGACTGAGATTGGCCACTGTCACAGGGTATTTTCAGACGTGACGTTGACACGGTGAACCACGGTGAATACCCACCTGTGGTCACCGTGTCCCGTACGTCTGTTTGGCGGCCGCCAGATGTTGGCCACGGTCAATCGGCACATGGGGTTCGTTTGAACCACGCTTCCCGGGCTAGCCGGGGGAAGGTCCCGGGAAGCGTGGTCAAACGGACCCCGGGCCGTGGCCAAGTAAAAGTAACGTCTGGCCGCGTGCCACGGCCCGGGATCCCCGGCGGGATCCCGGGCCGTGGCACGATCGGCCGGACGCGGCGGCCGCATTGGCCCCGCCGCCCGCCCGTCTCCTCGGAGGGCGGGCGGCGGGGTGCGTGGAGGGGGCGGGGCCGTGCGGCCGCACGTTGCGCCGCGCGGCCCCGGCCCCTCCCACTTTCCCCGCCGGGATCCCCCCGGCACGTCTGTTGGGCCGTTACGGGGTGACCCCGGCGGGGAACGAAGCCGGTGGTGCCGGTACGGGGCCAAAGGGCCCCGTATCGTCTGAAAGTACCCACAGACAGGATGCTGGGCTTGATGGACCATTGGTCTGACCCAGTATGGCACTTCTTATGTTTTTTAAAAACTCTTGTAATTTTATGTTTCAGCTATATCAAAATGTTCTGTAGAATAAAAATTGACAAATACTTAAATTTCAAATTTGAAATTTCAATTTTAAAAATCCAATCCCTGTATTATTTAATCAAGCTCTAACCTGCAGGCCTGACACAATTTTGAACATTTGGTATTGGCTAGAGAACTATTTTGAAATTCCAGCCATTTGATTTAAGGAAGAGATTTTCAAAAACAAGTGGCTTAGGAGCAAACTCCAAAAGTAAAGCTCTATCATAGTCAATGGAACAGTGTTCCAGAATAATTTAGACACTTTTGAAAATACCATTCAGAGCTCTTTTGAAAATCCACCCAATGTAGCATGCATGGACTCTACACCATTTTTAAACTGATACAGCTGAATTAATTTTAAAACACTGTTCTCAGTCACCTCACATTTACTAGTCACCTCCAAGTTATTTATTATTATTTATCCTTTCTACAGTGATTTAAGTATAAAGTGGTTTACAGTCCTTATTTAATTAACTCACACAGCAATTCTATGAAGTAGGCCATTATTATTCCCATTTTACAGATGGGGGAATTGAGGCTGAGAGAGTGTGCCCTGCCCAACACCACCCATAGCTAAGATTATATTTGAACCCTGGTCTCCCATGTTCAAGCCCACTGGCTATCTATTTCAGCTATGGTAATATCATTTTAGTTATTCAAGTGCACAAATAGGATAACTGAACATTATTATAGGTCACAAACTCTGCAATTTTCACCCTCAGAAAAACCAGAACTGGTCATGTTGGATTTCTGTAAACCTTTGGGCTAAGAGGAATACAAGAGGATGCAGCCCAAAGGGTACACAATTTTTTCAGAAAACTAAATGTGTCTGAAAACAGGGCGTTATGTGCCTCTTTGGCCTAGCTATTGTATTTCTACAATGTGTGTTAAAGGTGACAGACAGGAAAGAAAAAATAACTGCTGCACTTCTGGAGATAAAAAGTGTAAATAAAATGGACCAGGCCTGTGTTAAGTAATTGCTTTTGAGATGATAACTGTGAAGGAAAATCGAAGTGTACAGTCATAACAGTAATGATGCAAGACACTTGCAGGAAATAACACAAGCCAAGACAATCCCTGTTCTGCAGTTCAGGCTCAGTACTCCTCAATGGAATCTACTCCCGAGCCTACTAAAATTGAAATCATTGGGAGTTTGGGCTTCAATGACAGTAGCAGCAGAACCTTTCCTTCTAACAGCAGAGAAGTGGATTTAAAGTCAAATTTAACACCAATGCTCTAAACAAATTCTTAATTAAAAAAGCAGCCGCTTGTTAAATTCCTCCCTATCCCCTTCTCTAGGGATTGTGTTTTTATTGTACCTTTGCACTCACAACCCAAGGAAGTGTTTCCTCCACACCCCCACTGAACTCATTTCCCTCACTAAAAACCGTCTTAAGAATCTATTAGTTTAGGCACAAAAGGATTAGGGCTTAGCTCTTGGTACACCCATGATGAAAATAGACTTGTAGATTTCTAAAAATCCAAAATGTCATCCTTCATAAGAGTCACATTTACACCAATGTGGAACAAGTGAGTAGCAGTTGTCTTGGTGCATCCGATGAAGAGACTGCTCCAAAATGACAGTTTCATCCATTAGAAAAAAAGGACTTAAATGAGACACTCCATCCAAACGTGTTTCTTCAAACTGGGCCACATTTCTTTTGCAAAGCGTTTCCTGGGAAACAGGAAAAGAGGATCAATTGCTTTTGAAAGCGTTACATTTCAAATGCACTTCATTTGTTCAAAGTTGACAATAATCAAGCACTATCTTCTCTAAGGGGCCACCATGGAAATTCCACATAGGATTGCTTTGAAAAGGAAGAGGAAGAGCTACATGCAAGAAAATTTGGCTTGTCCTAGTCAGCATCTTCTACATCATACAAGACACACCTGCTTAACAAATTTTTCCATTATTTGCCAGGGGTTTGAATGAACACAGAACATCTACAGAAAAATAATAAATAACAACATGCAGTAATGTTACAGTATTCACTCCTTACTTTTGTTTGATCATTTATTTTGAGATGCAAGCCCTATATCCAGTCAATAGAAGGTACGGATTATGGAAGCAAAGTACCATTCTCTTCCTATAATGGTTTTACCCCATCAATCTAACTTAAAAACTCAAGGGGAAAAAAAAATCCTAATGACCTAATTTTTTAAAGCCAAAGTGACACGATTGTTGGCCTCTGCCCCAAAGCCTGCCTAAATTTTTCCTCTCATGTATTGCCAAGGAGGAGGTATTCATAGTTTTCCAAAAAGCACATCTCAGGCTTTTCATTCTGAAGAGTTTTATGCACCAGTTAAATAAAAATATATAAGAAGGTCTGCTCGAAAGACATCTCATCCAATGAGAAATTATATTCCACTACTGAAGTTAGCATTTTGAGATAAGACCAGATCACAGCTATGGTTTCCTTAATTACAACTGTCTCTTAAAATTGACTTCTGCATATAATTCAGATGATTCGATAAGCTGTTGAAGATGCAGATTAATACTGTGCAGTTTGTATACAAACAGTACTCTGGGAACATGCCTGCCTAGTATTACAGTATATCAGAAGCACTAGCCTCCAATGAGGACTAAGCTTTTGAACAGACATGACCAGAGACGAGACACGCAGGTATAACACAAGGGGTACTGAGGGATCACATACAGACTAGCTATTCCACCTTAGGGGTAATGAGGGTGAGCCACTACATACAGTAGTAGAGGGCTATGAAGAGTAGCCATCACGCCTGAAAACTGTATGGAAAAATATCCACCTATCCATTCTTCTCCAGCCATCCCACAATCCTCTGCTGAGGATCACAAGCCTGCTGTATTGATGTCTCACCCCAAACAGCAATATCGCTTCTGAACATTGCGAGTTAAGAGTAACAAGGGATAAGCCACTACTTAGCATCTTACCACTGATCGCATTACATCTAAACATAATCAATGGCACGTACGTTTAAGCCCAGGTTTTGTCTCCCTTACTGACTTTTGTTAATACCTTGCACTATCTGTGCTCTCATTGATGTAAATGTGTAGTACCAGAATAAGGAACCTCACAAGGCGTACAGGAGCAGAAAATGGCCCCCAGTGCGTTAGAGCAGAGTTAGGAAACTACTGGCCTTTGGGCCAAATGTGGCACTCGTGCTTTATTTAGACGTTTTCAATTCTCGTGGACCCAATCTCTACCCTCAAGTACTGAAAGAGTGAGCTCCGGGGAACGGAGTGGGAATGAAGGCATGCATTTGAGGACATGGGGGTGGAATCCATGACATAGGGTTAAAACAGACATGATGGTGGCCTAGGCTTCACTGGTATGTCTGTTTATGCACCACCAGATGTTACCCTAGGACTGCCCTGGGCAGGTAGGTGGGTAGCTTCCCCTTGAAAATCTTCAAGAATGCAGCCCGGACTAAGGGTCGCCCACTAAGGACAACGTGGACTAGCACAGGTGTTTGGCCCCCACCATACCCATTTCGGGGTAGGGGCCGCCATGGCTATCCATCATGGGGGTGGGGGTGCTGGGAGCTGGATCAGACTTTTGTTTAGTTCCTGTGCATGCAGCGGGACAGTTCTCTGGCTGCGGGCAATATTTGTTCAGTGCCCCTCCCCGTCTCAGGCCATGTCGACTGTGGTTTTCTGACGCAGAGCAGGCCGGACAGCCACCACCTCACCCGCATGTCTGTTTTTACCCATTGATCCAGGATCTGGACCCTCCCTTTCTTTCTCCCATTCGAAGTGCCCTCCCTTACACACCACTGCCCCCAACTCCTATTGGGCCTCCAGTGTTTATACTCAATTTTCAAAGTGGTCCACAAGAAGGAGAAGATTCTCCACTCCTGGGATAGTGTGTAGCCTTACATTGCACCTTGCATAAGAGGTAGAAAACAGTTGCTTCCTCCCAGAAGGAAAGCAGAATGCGAACTGTAGGGATAACCCGTGTAGGAATGGTGCCGTAAAGACATTAAGGAGCCCAATTTTTAGGCATGCTGAAAACATATAACCTACTCAGACTGGAAATGGTGGTTCAAATAATAACCAATATCCATTCTGGCTCCGTTGGTTATCCATTCTAGTTATTCTGGACTGAGTTTTTTCTGATCAGCTACTTCATTTCATCAATATTAGCACTATTGCACATGCGCAACTGCCAAAAATGACATAACTGAGCAATCTAAATGACCCAAAAGCTGAAATAATTTAACCGACCCCACAACAACGCCCTCCCCCCCCGAAAGAGAACACACAAAAGCATAGGCAAGCCATACCTATTTTGGTCATGGATATTATTCAACTATTCAATGGGCTACTTGAAAATAGAAATACCACTCACAAACACACTGTCCTGTTTCAGTTCTAACAAATATTGAGAGAAAGAGAGAGAGGGAAAAACCAAGACTATTTCTTTGTATTTTATTCTTTTAAATACCAACATTTGTATAGATAACAGCAGTTTGAGTCGTGTCCAGGAAGGCTTATATTAAATTGCATTCTGTGCATTTGAGAGGGATTTGTGGAATCATCCCTCTAACTTACAGCTCAAGCAATAACTAAAGCCTTAACAGGCTGGGAGGTGGGAAAACATCAGCAAATTTCTGTGGCACTCTCATTTAAAGAACAACTCTAAATTGCCCAGCTTGGCTGTGTGGCCCTCTTCTAAGTTACAGATCCTCCCTCTTCATTGTACATAATTGCCCAAATGGGCAGGACAGACAAAACACTCTCATGCAACATGCGCAGCGGATCCTAGGACTCACTGGAGGCATGAGAAAGAAAATCTGTTTTTATGTGCTTGGCAAGAGGTAGAAAAGTAGGACCCCTCAGTCCGCAACTGTATTCTATCACTTCCCAAGAACTAAGCAACTAAGCAGAGAGAGAAAAGGCACATCTAGTGCCACGGAAGGAGCTGGCGTTATCAAGTGAAAACTTGTTTCAGGCACTGTGAGAGCACCAGGGAGAAAATCTCCTTGTTTCATACCATTTGTCAAGCTCCTTTGATGAAGTCTTAGCTTTCCCCCATTTTCACTCTGAAGATTTCCCTTCTCTCCCCCCTCCCAGTCTCCTTTCACAGGTCCTAGCTTGTGAATTAATCAACAGTGCTGCCGCTGAAAAGCCTATTATGTAGATTCATGAATTTATCATTCAAAATCAAGCCCCCCAAAACATTTGCTCTTACTTTTTTTTAACCCTATTGTTCACCAAGTGGAAATGTTCAGCGACAACAGCAGAAGAGATAAAAATGGCACACAACAGTTTTCCCACAGCCCTTTAGCCTCTTAAACATTCTAATCCTATTGAGAATATTTATGCCCCCCAAACAATGAGGGAATCCCAAACGTGGCCAATAAGGCCTGTGCTCCCGCTGACCGCCCCCTGGCAGCACACGGGCCCTTCCTAGAGACCAGCTGCCTGTTACCATGGTGACCTCCCTACAGCAGGGCAGCACTGGGCACCACGTTTGACTGGGAGAAAGGGGAACGTTTCCATTTAACACTCTGGCAGGCATACGGATTCACTGAGAAAAACTGAGCTATTTGGATTTAAAACACGTGTTTCTGTATCGTGAGAAACCACAGAGTGAGGTTTATCTGTTAAGTTTTCACAGAACCACAGAACTGAAGAGCTGGAAGAAGCCTCGAGGGCCATCTAGTCCTTCCCCCCTGCCTTGAGGCCAGAATGCCCTACCTGTCCCTCCGAGACAGATACCTCTCCAGTCTATTCCTGAAAATCTCAAGGGAAAGAGATTCCACAATCTCCCTCAGCAGCTCATTCTACCGTTAAACAGTTCTAGCAGGATTATTTAACCTACGCCTTTGTAATTTGCCACACACGCCCTTGTTTGACCACTGTAAAAGTGAAGTACACAATTGTAAGGGAGAGATTTTTATACCACCGCTGAGCTGTTGTAATGTTTCCAGTTCAAAGCCCCAAGCATGGGAGCAAAGCTCTCAATGAAATTTCCATCCATCCCACCAAGGAAAACACCTTTGGAATCTTTTGAGCTTCATGTATGAGACCACCAAATCTAAGACAAGAGGTGTCTGAATGTGTGTTTTGACCTTGATTTAAACACTAGTTTGGCCTTGTGTTCACCACGTGGTGCTGGTTGGGGGCAAATTGGTGTTTTGCTCACCATCTGATCTCAGCATGCAAGCACTGCTGCCTTGTACGCGGTGTTGTACCTGCTAACACACCATGCAATTTCATTAGACACAACATTCTCCACGTGTTCAGCCGGAACACGCAAATTGTCCTTGTGATGCAATGTTGTTTGCATCATGTGTTCAACGGGTGGCCAAATTAGTGTTGGGATTGTTATGGTGCTTACACACAACGGCCAAACACGTGCTTAGCGCTTTTGACACCTGATCTTTGTTACGTCTAAAGACACCCAAAAGCAACTTTTTTTCCCGTGGCATAGACATTGAAGCTATTATATGATTCAGCATTGTCCAATGGCATGGCTAGCATGGAGTGAAGTAACTCAGCTGGGCCCAGGTCATGAACTCTCCAAGGGAAGGGGGGAGTTTTTCAGGTGCTCTGAGTGTTACTAGGAAATTTTCCAGACTGGGAAGGGCTAGGGTGGAGCACTGGCTCCACTCCTGCTTCATCCCCCGTCCACTTGGAATATTTCCTAGTAGCACTCAGGGCATCTACAAAGGGCTCTACCAGGAAGGAAGTTTTCAGTGAACAAGGGTGGAGTACTGGTTCCACCCACTTCGAAGAACCTGGCTGCTGGGAGTCAAGGCATCACTGCTGCCTTTGTAGGGGCAGCGAGGATGGCAGGATTTGCTATGGGAGGGCTGCTGCTTGGAGAAGTGGAGACTACCCAGGAGCTCCTCTGTAGGCCACCTGTTCTTGAGGGTCACAGTCAGTGGCCTGCAGCAGAGGTTCTCCTAGTAGCAGCAGCGGCTGAGTGGGTCTCCTGGAATGGCGGCTTGACTCAGAGAAGAGTTCTCAGCTTTACAGCAAGTGGCAGCTCCAAGAGGAAGGCTCTTGCCCCACCAAAGTAAGCCCCATCCTAGAAACCCTGTCATTTGCTCTTACGTGGACCATATGCTCAGACCCTGCATAAATAGGACCCATGCCCAGGCCCTGAAAAACTTTGCTATGCCCCAGCAACTTGTTACTACTGTCTTCTAACAGAAATATAGAGCTATGCTTTAAGATAGCATAGCATCCGCTAAGTCCCATCCAGCGGAGCTTTTCCAGGTGGTGCATGAGTTGGTCAGTCCGGCCTCCCTCCACCTAGGAGTGGAGTCATCTACGGCTCGCTGTGACATGTTTGTGGACTATTTTGTGGATAAAATTACTCGTATTCACCGCAACTTCGATGCTGCACTTATTACATTAGGAATGCCGGAAGTTATGGAAGCCTCATCTTGTCCAGTTTCATGGGATCAATTCCAGTTGGCGGTGCCCGCCGATGTGATCGGGGTCCTTGGGGCAGTTAGGGCCACTTCTTGTGAGTTAGACCCATGCCTGTCCTGGCTAGTGAAATCTGGCAGGGAGACAATGGGGCCATTGCTGGCGGGGGTGGTCAATGCCTCGCTCCGAGAGGGCAGAGTACTGGGCTGCCTCAAGGAGGCGGTGGTGCGGCCTCTGCTCAAGAAACCATCACTTGATATTGACTCCCTTCCCAGCTATCAGCCTGTCTCTAACCTTCCCTTTTTAGGGAAGGTAATTGAATGGGTAGTGGCCCAAGCAACTGCAGGGGCATCTGGATCGCATCGGTTTTCTTGATCCCTCCCAGTTGGGATTTTGTCCGGGATATGGCACCGAGACTAAGGTCGTGGCCTTGGTGGATGACCTGCGCCAGGAGTTAGACTGGGGTAGAGGCAAGGATTAAAATCGGGAGGGGAATAGCCACAGGAACATTAATCCCAGTTAAGAGAGGGGTCCGACAGGGGTGTGTCTTGGCCCCTCTTATTTAACCTGTATATGTCAGATTTGGGTAATTATATTAACCTTGAGGAAATACATGTGGCTAAGATAGGTAAGATCTTCGTTAGCTTTGTTCAATATGCAGACGACCTGGTTTTCCTTGCGCAATCAGAAAAAGGCATGAGAAGGGCGATGGAAGCCTTTGGACAATTCTGTCTTGATAATGGCTTGGAGGTTAATGCCCCCAAGTCTAAAATCTTGATAGTAGGGAAGAAAGCTCGCTCTCCGGACTGGGTTACTACTCTGGGCAGGATAGCTGTTGTCTCCTCATTTAATTATTTAGGAGTCACTCTGTCTAACCGGGGGTCTTGGAATTTACATCTACAAACTAGAGCAACTAAGGCAAAAACGGCAGCTAGAGCGCTGATTAAAGCTATGTGTTTGTCTAAGGGGGTCCCTCTATCAACCTTCCTCACAGTGTATAAAGCCAAAATTCCAGGAATTCTGAGTTTTGGAATGGAATTGGTCCCTTTCCCTAACATTTTGGCCCTGGAACGGGTACAAAATATGTTTCTAAGAAAATCAATGAGGGTTGGACCTAGTGTCCCGGGGGCTATTGTAAGAGCTGAGACAGGTACCCCTTCAATACAGGCCTTGGTAAGAATGGCTGTAGTACGCTATTGGGTGAGGTTATTACAACAAGAAGAGGGAGCTCTGACTTTGGGATGCCTTAAGGAAATGTTGGAATATCTAGGCCCTAGGAATTATCCTTGGATGGTTTCTTTAGGACGGTTGATTAGTATGTTGGGATTTTCATTCA
The DNA here is from genome assembly GCA_003113815.1 of Sphenodon punctatus. Classification (NCBI taxonomy): domain Eukaryota; kingdom Metazoa; phylum Chordata; class Lepidosauria; order Sphenodontia; family Sphenodontidae; genus Sphenodon; species Sphenodon punctatus. Next base: position 1,755,083 of record QEPC01013568.1, read on the forward strand.
GTTATTTCCAAGGAAAAAATTGCTCTGAAATCAAGTCTGAAGTATGTGGGAGGATTAGAGATTTGGCCCAACAAGAGGATATGAGTATTGTTAATTCATGGAAAGTAGCCCCGAGGTTGGGTCAGATCAAACAGATTTTTTCTTATGAACCTTACTTAGATCTACTCATACATCCAAGTTTGCGGCGAGCTTACAGCTATCTGCGTTTCCAGTTAGTACCAACAGCAGTCACTAAGGGTAGATTGCAAAATATACCCTTTACTCAGAGGAGGTGTGAGTGCTTTATGGGGGAAATTGGGGACATTGAGCACTTGATATTGAAGTGCCCCCTTTATGAGGATTTACGGGAAGCTTGGCTGGCCCCCTTGATGAAAGATGGAGCCCCGCTGGATGAAGAAAGGGTTTACTTATATTTGCTAACACTCTCTCAGGAAGAGGCAATAAAGGCTCTGGCATCTTTTGTCTTACTGGTCATGAAGAGAGAATAATTAGTAGACAACCATAGTGATTTCTTATAAATGCTAAGCTGGTAAATTTAATAAATAGAGGATTAAACGAAGGATTGACTGATGCCATTGGTTGATAGTTGAAGTAATTGGTATATAATGATATAGACTGATTACGGTATTTGATGTATTATTCATATGTATGTATGCTTCTTGGATGGCAAAGGCGAAAGCCAGCCATAATAAAATTGAAATAAAATAAATTGACTGGGGTAGGTCGACCCTTTTGGTGGTGTTAGAGCTTTCAACTGTGTTTGATACCGTTGACCATGAGATGTTGGCGACACACCTGCGGGACTGTGCAGGAGTGGGTGGGACTGTTCTTGAATGGTTCCGCTCATTCCTAGCATGAAGAACTCAGCAAGTGGTACTCGGAGAATATTTTTCATCGTACTGAAACCTCTTGTGGGGGGTCCCGCAAGGTTCTGTCTTGTCCCCTCTCCTGTTCAATATGTATATGTAGCCACTCGTTGAGGTGATTAGGAAGTTTGGCGTGCGGTGTCATCAACATGTGGATGACACCCAGCTGTACCTCTCCTTTACAACAGACCCAGGCCCTGCAGTCTCGGTGCTTACCCAGTGTCTGACAGCTGTGGGGGACTGAATGAGGGCCAACTAACTGAGGTTGAATCCTGACAAGGCAGATTCAACCTCAGTCCATCTGTTGGTGGGTAATTTATTTATTTTATTTAATATATTTATATCCCGCCCCTCCTGCAAACAGCTCGGGGCGGCTGGTGATGCTGGTGGGTAAGGCGACAGGCATAACGGCCCCTGTTGTGGATGGGGTCTGTCCCACGTTGGTTCCACAGGTGTGGTGTCTGGGGGTGCTCCTTGACATGCAGGTCCACCTGGATGACCAGGTGGAGGCTGTGGCGAGGAGTGCCTTTCCCCAATTACATCTGGTGCGGCGGCTTCGGACGTATGTTTCAGACTCTGACCTGGCCACCCTCATTCATGCTTTCATCACCTCTAGACTAGACTATGGTAACGCGCTCTACGTTGAGCTACCCATGACAACAGCTCAGAGGCTGCAGTTAGTAAAGAATGCGGCGGCCCGTCTCTTGGTGGGATTGGGCCACCGGGAGCACATAACACCAGTGCTCCGTGCTCTGCACTGGCTGCTGATAGCGTTCCGGGCCCGCTTCAAGGTGTTGGTTTTGACCTATACGGTCAAGCCCTGCCTACCTGCGGGACTGCCTCATCCCCCAAGTGCTGGATCGACCCCTGCGGTTGTCCAGGGGGTGCCCTGCTCGAGGTCCCCTGAGTCTTCTGGGGGGCCACGCAGGAGAGGGTATTCTCGGTGGCCTCACCACGGCTGTGGAACTCCCTTCCGGTGGAGGTGTGGCTGGCCCCGGACCTCCCCGCTTTTGGAAAAAGTTGTAAGACCTGGCTGTTCCGCCAAACATTTGGTGGGGGAGAGGGGTGAAAGGGTGGAGAGGGGATGGGGGTGGGGTGTTAAATGTCACCCTCCTTTTGGCAGTTTTTTAAAAAATGTTTTACATTGGATTTTATTTGTTTTTATATTGTATTAAATTGAAAAATATAATAATAATAATAATTTTAAAAAAGACCAACTGCAAGGCTACTCGAAAGTCGTCCCATTGCACCCAATGAAACTAATTCAGAACAAGTGGTTTTAAAAGCATGGCCCGTTTGGCCAAAACCAGTATTCACCCTGAATCAAACATGGGAAAGGAAGACCTCTTGCACTATTTTGTTTATTGCTCAGGACTAATCTAGATATATCTACAGTATTTCTATACCTACAGTATTTGTTTTCCTCTTTCCAGTCTAGTTGTAAGTAGCAACTGCATACAAGGCAATTTTATTGCTGGTATAATGATTAAAAAAAACACTATGTCAATATTTGTTTCCAAACCAGAAGCAATTGAAGTAGTTTAAAAAGTAACCATTGCCTTATTGGATTATCTCCTACAAGTTCTTACCCTGGTACTAACAATTGGCGTTACAGAATTCCCCTGAATTCCCTAGGCAGGATACACTTAGCTGCTAAAAACAGGGGGTGTTTGTTGTTGCATAAAAAGTACAACAATGCATCCACCTTTAAATTTGCCATTGGTATTCCCCCATACTTTAGCATCAAACACATTCTAAGCAGCTTCCAGAAATTTCTCCAATAGAGGCTCATCTCTGTTCTTCTGTAGAATAAAATGGAACTAAACCAAGAATGAATTTGACCTACTATTGAAACACAGGAGAAAGCCAGAGTATTAATTTTGGAGCAGTGTACCTCTGTGATTAGTACTCTCAGGCAGCCAATAGGAGCACAGAATTTACAGTGCATTCTAATTAATGTATACATAATACATAAGCTTCAGGGTAAAAATACAGCAGTTTCTCTCTCACGATCTCTGCTTCCTAGTGGTCTATGGAAGTAGGGGTGGGACTGCAGGGGGATTACCAGATATTGGATTTATCAGTATCGGAATATTGGATTTTTAGCATTGCCGATTTTATCTTTTTTTTACATTGCGGCCATTGCTAAATGGCGATGTAAAAAAATCCGATAAAACCAGCAATGTTAAAAATCCGATATTCTGATAGACAATTATTGGTATCATCGGATTAATCCGATACCGATAGACCCACCCCTACTATGGAGTAATCAAAAGATGGGATAATTTTGATGTGTTTCTTTTTCTGGTGAGCTAGTAGCTTTTACTATGGTAACATGGGCAAATGGACACAGGATGGATTTGTATGCTGCTGTCTGTCTGGGAGCCAACTGATACTTTGCAACCTTCTTCAGCCAGAAAGGTGTTTATTTGCGCAAATTTTTCCCCAAAAGATTAGGTCAAACATTCCAGTTAGTCAAGTCTCCATGATCAGGAGAAATCATTAGGAAAGACTAAACCAAGGAGTAACTTTGGTTTGTGAGCAGCTTGAGGAAAAGAGAGAGAGATAACTAAGTAACCAACATGGATTTGTTAAGAACAAATCATGCCAGACCAATCTAGTTTCCTTCTTTGGCCTGGTAACTACTTTGGTTAACTAGTTAAGCGGCCAAAGACATATTATGTCTACTTATGCAGTAGACGTAATATCTTGACTTCAGCAAGGCCGTTGACAATTTCACATGGTATTCTCATAAGGAAGATGGTAAAATGTGGGTTGGATGGGATTATCTTTAGGTGGTTCACAGTTGGCTGAAAAGCCACACTCTGCGAGTAGTAATTAATGGAACGGTATCAAATTCGAATGAAGCATCAAATTCGGAGGAAGCCTCAGGGATCTGTTGCCAGCCCAGATCTTTTCAACATCTTCATTCATTTAGAGGAGCGAGTAGAGAGTATGTTTATCAAATTTGCAGATGGCATACACTTTGCAAGACTAGACTAGAACACAGGATAAACTAGAGATCTAGGCTGAAAGAAACCAAATGTGATTTTAACAAAGACTAATGCAAAGTATCATACACTGGAATGAAAAAACAGAAGCACATGTATAGGGAACTAGCTAGGCAGTAGCATTGGTGAGAAGGATCTGGGATTTTGGTGGATCAAAGTGAATCAGTAATACAGCACTGTCACAAAAAAGGCAACCCCCCTGAGTGACTTGTCCAGGGTCACAGACACACTCACACCCCATTTCCCTAAGAGACACACACACACACACACACACACACACACACACACACACACACACACACACACTCCCAAGGCAGTGGGCAGAATGGGCCATTCTGTCCGTGGCACCCTCCACATTATCTGGTGGGAGATCAGCAGTCAAAATGGCTCCGACATAAGTGCAATGCAAAGTCCCAGATGAAAGGATCAGACAGAACCCATGACTGCCCAGCCAAGAAGTATGAGCTAGAGATAAGTGAAGTGTTTGTCACAGGTTGCAAACCAGGCCAAAAATTACCAGTTCATACTCAACACACAGGACTTAGAGCAGGCTCTCCAATAAGTTCCTCAGAGGCTATTGCTAGGAGAACATGGAACACAGGATGGTTCTATTGCGCCAAAACCCAAAAGGTTTAGGGTTGCCCCTTGTTTGCCCAGGAAACAAGACAGGAGGTTAAGTTTCATACCTGCGTTGTGTTCCAGTATAATGGGTACACTGGAAATAAGTGAGACAGTCTTCTTAGCTCAAAACACAAAGGCAACTCTACTCCTTTTGTTCCCAGCTCAAACACATAGCATCCATATCTAACTGCATGCTGACTATCTCCAGACTGCCCCTACCTCTTCATCCTGTGCAAAACTTGGAAACGACTAATCTGGACCAACCAACAACAAAGGGCACTCCAACATTTATTTATTAATTACATTATTATTATTATTATTATTTATATATCCTAGGATTATGGAATGGATCCCTCGGACACTACAAACTGGAACTCAGGAAGAAGGTTTCAGGCCTGTATTTATTTAGAGTTGCCGCTTGTGGTTTTACTGAGAGACTTTTGGCCTAGAGTCTCAAAGTGAAACCACAAGAAGTGGCAACTCTATATACATCTCCAGACCTGACCTGGCCACTCTCATCCATGCCTTCATTACCTCGAGGCTTGACTACTGCAACGCGCTCTACATGGGGCTTCCCTTGATATTGGTTTGGAGGCTGCAGCTGGTGCAGAATGCGGTGGCCCGTCTCCTTACTAGGGATGGGCGAACGCGGTTCGGTAGTTCGGTGTTCGGCCCGAACTCGGCCTGTTCGGACTACCGAACGTGAACACGAACCCGAACGCGAACATACCGAACGGAACCGAACAGCGAAATGGCGAACACACCGAACAGATCAGAACACCGAATGACGAAATGGCCGAACAGTTCGTTAAGTTCGGGTCGCGTTTGGTTGTGTTCGGGTGGCTAAAAAGTGGTCTTCTATCAGGTCACTGGAAGGCCAAATGTAGCAGCGAGGGGGAAGTCATTTGACTCCGCTAGGAGCAGACTTCCAGGCACCAGGGGTGGAGGGTGGCTTCGAGTAGCAGCCAGCCTGTCAAATCACCATCTCTTTTCGCCTCAGACCACTGGCTTGGCAGTCTGAGATTGGCCACGGGCTAGGATGCACAGAGCAAATGGGGCTTGATTTGAGGCGGGCGCAGCAAGAAACAAAACTTTCTGCCTCCCCCATTCCCAATACCTTCTGAGCTAGTCACTGTTCCCAACAGCAGGCGTTTCAGAAGGCTCCTTCACCCAGCAATCTTTTCTTGCAGATAATATAAAGAGCATAAAAAGATAGGAATAAGAAGTGCCATACTGTGTCAGACAATTGGTCTGTGTGAAGCCCTGCCTGCATTCTGTCTCCACAAGT
>QEPC01013568.1:1764148-1778195 GCA_003113815.1 Sphenodon punctatus
TTTTTTTTAAACAAGGATCTCTCTCTCACCCAACACACAAACCGAACCAAAACACACAGCCAGCCAATCCAACAAAGTCACACACAGTCAAACACAGCCAAAAACACACCAACTGAGTCAAACACACACTCACTCACCACACAGCTCCGCACGCACACGAATTTCCGGTGCTTTCGATTTCAGGCTCTCGCGCAATTTCAATGGCCGAACACGAACTCGCCGAACACAAACGGGCGAAAAGGAGCGGCCGAACACGAACAGGCGAACACGAACCGTGGTCTGTTCACCCATCCCTACTCCTTACGGGGACGGGTCGCCGTGAGCACATTACAGCAGTGCTCCATTCTCTGCATTGGCTGCCTATAGCGTACCGAGCCAAGTTCAAGGTGCTAGTGTTGGTATACAAAGCCCTATACGGTCTCGGCCCCTCTTATCTTGCGGACCGCCTCGCCTTCCGTGACTCAGGACGGACCCTCCGATCCACTGGGGCAGCCTATCTGGAGGTCCCCTGTGTAAGGTGGGGGGCCACCATGGAGAGGGCATTCTCAGTGGTCGGGTCACGGTTGTGGAACTCCCTTCCGAAGGAAACCTGCCTGGCCCCAGGTATGCTCGCCTTTCGGTGGGCATGCAAGTCTTGGCTGTTTGCCCAGGCCTTTGGAGGGGAGGGGAGGAAAGGAGGGGTAAATGGGGGAGATTGGTGGGGTGGAGAATTTGGGGAGGGTAGGGTTAGGTTTGGGGTTTTTTAAATTATTTTAAAAGTGATGTTGGTTTTAATGTATTTTTTTGTTTTATCGTATTGTTAGCTGCCCCGAGATGCCATGGGCCAATAAATAAATTGGCCAATAAATAAATAAAAAATAAAATAAAAATATATGCACCTGAGATGTTCAAGAGAAACCTGCAATTCAGGTCAAATTCAGTTGCTTACATTGATTAATATTTGAATTAATATTGTAGCCCTTGAGAATCCCAACAAAGTTTGCATTAGGCTTCATCTAATTCAACTAGTTCAAGTTCAGTGGTTGAGAGTGCAGTCTTCGGTCATTAAAATTAACGACAAAACTCCCAGTGACTAACGGTGGAGGATTGTCCTGCCTAGGGCTGAAACAAAATTTCGTCCTTTTCAAAAATCTCGCGGAGAATAGGCTTCTTGGTGAGTTTTTCTTACCTTGAGAACCTCACGAGAATCAGGTGTTCTTGTGAGATTCTTGCTAATCTCAAAATAGCCCCCCAAATGGTCGGCACCAGAGCTGTCCTGTGCATGTGCGGCCGTTTTGCACATGCACAAACCATTTTGGGGGGTATTTTTGAGACTATCAAGCATCTCACAACATTCTCTAGATTCTCGCAAGAATCTCATGAGATCTTGCCAGGGTTGCGAGGGAATTTCATTCTTGTTTCAGCCCTAGTCCTGCCCATCAGGTTTTAAAATTAGGTTTGAATGTGTCACATCTTGATTAAACCTCAATTCATCTCTCAGGCAAATCAGTACAACAAACTCAGATCTTTTACAGCAGGCCACTGCTCCAATCAAGCAATATTCTCATGTTTATGAAAGGGATGGGTAACTAAATAGCAATTTCATAATATCAAATTCAGTAAGGGAAACATGAAATTCATGAATGGTGGATTCCTGAATAATGAAATCAAAGCTAAAGCTCATTCAGACTTCACTCAATGTTCACAAGGCATCCAGAAATCCAAATTTAAACTTGCACTTTACAAAACTCACCAGAACTTCATCAGGAATATTCACTTCAGCTCTGATTTACAGATTAAGAATTCTGATCTGGCCTCAAAGCAGAGGGGAACAGTCACCCAAATCCCCCTCACACACTTTTCTACCAGAGACAAGGTCTTGTCAGGCAGCCAAAAAGCAAAGCCACTAATTTAGAGTAATTTAATGTGTTCTCCTTTTCTCTTTCCTTCCTTTTTGCTTTCCCCCCACCTTTCTTCAATATTTGGGAGGCACGGAGAGTTAGGTGCTGGTCATTTTTATGCTAGTGACCTTTGACCTTTCCCCATGCAACTTCATTAAACATAAGCTTCAATAAGGCTTATCAAGATGTGAAAAGACCAGAGGGCAAGTCTGAGGTAAATTCAGGTCACCTTAAACAATTCCAGAATCTCCACTGTTCAAATGCTATTTTATTTTCCTTAGATTTAAACAAAACAGGCACATTATCATAACAACAACAAAACGAAGGATTTGCCTTTCTCGCTAGAGGCAGGCTGCTGGGTTCAATGATAACGTAAAGTCAACACCAGAGTGTAGGAATGTGATTTAACTAAGAGCAGCAATGATTTAAAATGTGTTCATACTTCAGTTCCTTTCCTATACTCCAAATTGCTATTCAAAGAGGGACTGAGATTGTCCTTCAATACAAGCACTTATGTGGTCCCTTCACCGGAGTATGTAGGTATGCGTTCAGAGCTATATTTGAGAGGATAAATGATTTGATGGATAAGGGGAATGGAGTGGATATAATTTACCTGGATTTTAGTAAGACCTTTGATCCAAGTTCCACATGAGATTCTCATAAGGAAGGTAGAGAAATGCAGCCTAGATGGAATTGCCATAAGGCGAGTATGCAACTGGTTGAATGATGGCAAGTGAAGAGTAGTCATTAATGGATCAATGTCAGACTGGGATGCTGTCTCAAATGGATCATTTGAAATCTGAAATTTTGGTATTACCCAATATTTCAATTCAAAATGAACACCTGACCTAATTTTACTTCTGTAAGATATGCTATTCCCCAATACAATTTTGTTGGCTACAGTAATACTTGGAGAAATTAATAGAATCATAGAATTGTAGGACATGACCTCTAGCAAGGTAGGCTATTTGGTTACACATTTGACATAACAGGGATAGCTACTAGCTCACTTGAATAAGGAGTCTGTAATAGCAACAGCTGACCTCTCATAGCAGAGTTGGGGGCTGTAGATATGTGGAGGTTTATGGCACAGCTGCACTGAGGACCACATGATAACACACACACACAGGGTAAAATTTACCCTGTGTGTGGTAGAACCAGACATAGTGGCAGCTTGCTTTGCCCCGCTGTGACCCAGGAGCCCCCGTTTTTGGTGCTGCTAGACGTTGGCCCATTTCAGTCCCGGGCCAGGTAGGCAACGAGCCTGGGTTGTGTTCTTGGAAAATCTCCAAGGTCACAGCCTGGGCTAAAGGCCACTCATGAGGGCCAATGCGGGCTAGAACATCTGTGCGGCCCCACCATTCCCGCTCCAGGTTGGGGGGTGCCATGGGTGCCTGTCATGGTGGGGGCGGGGCTCTTGCAACAGAATGTGGGCAGGGCCGGCCAACAGCACATTTGTTGTTATCCTTGACCTACCCAGGCCATGTGGGTGGCAGGACAGCTCTCTGGCCATGGGCACGTTAGTTCTGTGCTCTGACCCGGCCTGTGTAGGCTGCAGTTTCCCATTGCAGGCCAGGACGGGGAGCGGCCGCACCCACATATCTGTTAAAAGCAGAGCATGGAATTGGCTGGCTTTCTTCTGCAGGAAATGATGACAAGGTGAGGTGAGAGGGCTCTTTTGTAAAGAATGAAATAAGAAAGGGGTAAGGCAGATACAAGTTCTCCTGTGAAGCCTGGTGTAGTTTTGTTTTTCTGTGTATATGCAAATAGTGGCACCTTAAATGGCTGAGGGGAGAGCAAAGGTGGTGTGTTTAGTCTTGAAAAGTTTAGGGTCTTCAGTCCACCAAGATGCTGGCCATCTCATGTACAGATCAGACTAGAAAAACTCAGTGGATCACTTTGGCCTTAACATCTCTGAATCTGTAAATAAGAAATTCACTCCGAAAAACACTAAGGATGAAGAAACTGTGGACATCAGTCAATAAAATTAAACAGAATCTAACCCCCTAAGAAAACTTTATTTTCTCAGTGGTTGATGGGAACCCAGGAAAGTGGAGTCAGCACTAACTTCACGATCATTTTTTCTTTATTGAAATTCTCTGGATACTGGCTGCCTTTCTTTGCTCTAACTTTATTCCACAAAATTCTTCCAGATACTTTGAGAAATGGATTGTTAAGAGGGCTAAGCAGTCACTTGCACTTTCTACAACACTGTCAATAGAGCAGGCACTTACGAGTACAGCTATCCTTGCCCTAGATAATAGGGAAAATGTATTCATAATAGCAAACCCCACGCTGCACGTACGCTATGTTTATAAAAGGAATAAACACAAAAAACGGAGACATTTGGTTTTCATTCACTCTGACTGACCCAGGGAGCTCTCCCCTGAGAGGATACATAGTGCAGGCTATAAATTCTCAAACAGCTCAGCATGGTTTGAGCTGTGTGTCTCCTATTAAAATCCCTGAGAGTTTTGCAGCTAAAATCCCTGGCTATATATCCCCATAAAGATACAATCAGATTTAGCAACCCTGCAGACAACCTCAAAAGAGAGGCTAAGGATTAAGTAGGCACGTGGGATTTGCCGCGCTAGCTCAAACCAATAGCCCAGCTAATCTGGTGCCCTGATCTGGTGGGGGCATTGCTTAGGTTACAGGAGGTTTACAGGGCCCAAGAGCATTTTGCAGAATCTTCTGTAGCTCCTCCAAGCAGTTATTACATTACTAAGGCTGCAATCCTGAACCCATTAAAGTTAATGGCAAAACTCCCATGCGCTTTAGCAGCTGAGGATTATACCTTAAAATGATAATTAAAAAATAATAAATAATAATAATAAATAATTAATAGTAAAAATGACAGACCCCCTCCCAATGACCCAACAAATGACGCTCAGGGCACATAAAAAAATTAATACAATAAAATAACTTAAAATCCATTTTAGAACAATTTGAAAGGGGAAGCGGAAGGTAAAGGCAGGAACAGGGGGTGGGGGAGGAAAAACACATTATGAGAAATGAGCAGTGGATCAGAGCAGAGGTTTGGGGGTTGGTCTGCATGTTTGGTCCAGGGTTGTGGGATTCTGTCCTGCTTCGGTGGGGGTGGGATTCAGTTTGTGTTTGTTCTGGTTTGTAAGGGGTTCGGTTAGGGGTTCAGCTGGAAATGCCTGCACAGTTTTTTGACAAATCTGAACCAAGCAACGAACGAATTGAACCAACCCAGATAAAAAGCTTAACTCTACCAAACCGAGCTAGATGGACAATTGAACTGGACCAAACAAATGACTGAATAGACAGCCAATGAACATGAGCGAACCGAACCGAATGAGTATCGGTTTGAAGGATATCCACCCATGGAGCAGGCCACATACCTGATCCAGTAGATTCAGATCAGAGTACTTAAATCCAATGGACAGCACATTCCTATTGGATATTTCACCTCTAGTGCCAAACCCTCACTTGCAGTGAAAGACACCATCGTGCAGCACAACCTGTGGGCTGCTGCTTGTAACGTGGAACGCTGTTCTATGTGGTAGCACCCTTAAAAGTGGTTAGACCACAGTTAAGTGCTGACCATGCAGAACTGTATTGGGCTTGCGGGGGAATGACACTGAATGTGCAAGTGAGCAATGGTGTTTCTCACTGTGAAAGAGGATTTGAAATTTATGGGTTATTCTGAAGGAACTGGTTTGTGGGTTGAACCCAACGGGATTTATACAGAGTAAAAAATTTTTGCGGAATTAAGACCATGGAGTCGTTCTTCATGGAACTGTTTTTACTCCACAACTGCTCCTTTTGTCCAACTTTGTTACACTAACTAAAGCCACAGTACAATCATCTTGTGCTGGGAGGTTCTAGTAGATTTGCTTTATTTTCTGGTTTTAATTTACTGCTAATTATGTTGGCATGGATTTGTTGTGTTATTTTCTGTTGAGCCAGAAGTTATGCTGTTTGTAAGTTGGTGATTCACATCCGAACCCAAAGAAAGGTTAAATTGGGTATTCATCACTTATGCAACTGTTTGGATCCCACAAACTAAACGTGATGGGACAGAGTTTAGCATTTCTGTTTTTAAATAATTTTTTTACCAGCAACGTTTACACTTTCAGCTGGATTTTCCACACTGCCTCTGCATCTCTTCGATGGTTTTAAAAATCTCAGCCTACATTTGTAGTACACACAAATGGCTGGAATCTGGAGAGCTAAACATGATGCACACTAACTTCTCTTAATTCTTCAAATGGCTCAAGGCAACTACCACGTCTCACCACAATCCCACCTAGGAGGTGATACCAAGGGAGCTGCCAAATGCAAACTCAAAGTCCCTTTTTTCAATTAGATACTTTAATGGATCCAAAGTTGAGTTCCATCATGCAACATCTTGAATTAATTGGGCTATGGGCAATCCTAGTAGAGTGTGTGTGTGTGTGTGTGTGTGTGTATTATGAAATTTTGGAAACACAGATGCTGTCTGTTTAAACTGTCAAACAAGTTCCCTGCTGGTAGCTATCACATCAGCTACACACTGTTACTTTAATAAATGTTTTGGATGCAAAACTGGAACATGTGTGTGAAAAATTCCAAGGTGTAAACATCAGAATCATTAGAGGCTCCTTGAAAGATTGCACCAACCTTTCTGAACAGCAGTATGACAGCCATGGGGTAATTGTCCAGGATTTTTAGAAACACTGCTTATCCTATGGCACTGGGATACCTTGTATTTTAAAACAATAAATCTTTTTTTTTTTTTTTTTTAAAGTCCACAACTCATACCAGCAGATCTTCAATTAAAACTGTAATCACACAAACAGTTAATTGCAAGGAAAAATTGTAGTGTGTCATTTTGTGGCCACATCGGTGAAAAAGGACGCCTCTTAAATAGAGCTGAAACAGGTACCTAATTTTGTACCCGCAGGCAATACCCACATTTTCAGGTACCGTGGTGGGTATCCAACAGGTTATCCGATCATTGGTTGGGTACCCAACTACCCGGAAAGTTGGTAATATCCATTACTGATTTTCCAGTTACTGGTCAGTAAATCGGGACAGAAAACTGAAAACAATTAGTCTGGAAGTTGATATCTCAGGCCATAGGGTATGTGAACTGGGCACTAATTGGGTACCGATTGGTACCCAAACATTGAGAGTCAATTTGGCTACTACAAATTCAGTGAGTATACCTGTTTTTGTGGGTACTCACTTCAATTCTACTTTTAAATAATCAATTTCCATTTCTTACTTAAAGCTGGTTGAAAACTTTGTATCAAAATTAATTTCCAGCCAAATCCCCTCCCAGTTTACTAGTCTCAAATGTTTCATGTATGTCAAGCCCCCTCACTTTAGCTGGGGCGGGCACGCCCGGCATGAACCTCAGCCGACGGCCGGCCCCTCGGCCCCTCTGGGAGCCTCCCCCGCTTCATCAATCCCGGCGGGGCAGCAAGACACGCCCGCAGCCCCAGGAAACCCTCAGCCGACAGGACCGGAAGCGGCAGACAAGCCGCCAGCCCAACGACAGTAGCCCCGCCCCCAGTGTGGCGCTCCGCACGCTTGCAGGTGCACGCGGAGGGGCGGAGCTTAGAGAATAAGAACCAGCGCCGAGAAGCACTTGGCGCTGGTGACTGAGAAGTCCAGACCGGCCCCTGACCTAAGTGCTTGATTCAGCATTAAGAGAGCTTGTATCTTTAGACCTTGTAGTGTGAGAGTGTGGTGTCTTCCCTCCCCAGTGATCCCCACAGTGTGCGTGCCGTTCGTCTGAGTAAGTGTCCTTCCCCCTCTCCCTGCAGCTCCTGTTCCCTTCCTCCTCTCCCAGCATGCGTGGTTCCCGTTCCTTACCCCCCTGTACCCTGGGCCCCCATTTCCCTGTGCCCCGTACACGATCGCCCCGCCCCTGCACTATTGCCCCTCCCCTGGCTCCGGTGGTGCAGTGTGTGACAGTTGGACGTGTGACTGGGCTCACGCCTCCTTCCCTTCCACCGCGTAATATGATGATAGGGACCCGGCCAGTACACTCGCTGTGCTAGAACCCACTGGTCCACCCACTATCCTGACCGGCCTTTGGCACCAGATAGAGGGCGTGGGTAGGGTCTGTGAGTCGTGAATGTGGCTAGAGGGTGGGGGCAGCTTATACCCCGTAAGTCCTCGTTTTCCCCTCCTCCCCCCCACAGGGACTGCCCCCTCCCGTGACATGTAGCTTCAGTTTGTGTTTCAATATTTGTAATGGACGGCTGGCCATTAAACCTCCACTCCTCCTGACTGCTGATGTCACCTCCCTCACATTCTGGTCTACTTCCATGGGAGGAACAATGGAGTGGCAGAACCTGAGCTAGGGGAACGGAGGCTATTGCCCTGTTGAGCAGTTCCTCTTGATGTTACTGACTCTGCTCCCCAAAGAGAATCTTCTTGTGCTGAATGGGGTATTACTGAGAAAATGGCAAGCATAAGACCTCAGCATTCTGGGAACACAGGACAGCAAGGTGAAGGCCAGTACTCAAACCTCAGGTAGCTACTGAAGTTGCGTCATCGTCATTCTCCTGTTTCCCAGTGTTCTTAGCAGGTGATTTGGGGCAATATCAGGTGTAATACCAATTACATATTCCAGACTAGGACAATCTTGAATATGTAGCTACTTGATCAGATCTACCACATATCAAGTAGCTACTTGAACATAGAGCAGCTACTCATGAGTTGGTGTAAGAGGCAGAGTGTCTTACTGGGAATGGTGTGACAGGCCCCAGAAAGCATCAGTGGCAGCAGGTGTGGTGCCCTGCCACTGTTCCCAGGCATCTGCCACTACTCCCACCACGGCTGTTCCCGGAGATCTACTGTGCAGCTGCTCCTGCCGTTCTATTGGTTCTGCCACGCAACTGCTCTTCAGTGGTCCTTTTTACACGAGACGCACCCACTCATGCTCATGCAGTGGACATGAGTGGATGCATCCCGTTTGAAAGCGGCAGTGGGTGGGTGGGCAATTGTGTGCATGCTCCTGCGGAACATGCACCTCCAGCCATTGCCCTGCACGGAGCAACTGGCGAAAATGCAGGTTGCTCCATGTGGGGGCATGCGTGTGCACCTGCCCCTCTGCCGCACCCCTGCAGCAGCGTACCCATGGACTGCCCCCACAGGCACGGCCCAGGGCGGCGGTTGCAGTTGCTACCATGCTCTCCCTACTTATGTGCCCCTTCACATCCCAATAGCTACACAAAGGTCTTTCTTCTTCCACATGGTGGGTCCAGAAGCAATATCAGACCCACCATGCAGGGCATGTGAATAGCTGACACATAAGCGGTGCTAACGTATGCTACTTTGGTTGTGCATTTCCAAACTGAAATGCCTAGATAAAGTCTGTTAACATTCCTTGTTTCAACTTTCCTCTGTGACAGGTGGAGTCAATCTCCAAAGCATTAATCTGTGAAATCACTCACACCTGATTGTGGGCTGAGTTTTGCAGAGGTTTGGTTCGGTGGTTTATCTGCAACACAAAGTACACCTGGTGTGACCTGGCGGGATATTTGCCCTGTTCTAGACCATCTTTAGAACCCTTTCAAGGTGCCGGTGAGTTGAAATGACATGGTGCCTAGAGGGAGAATTGTGACACTGGGTAGCTGCCACTCTGGGAGGTTTCGGATCAATGGACAGCAGTGCTGCTCCTGGGGTTTGCTAAAACAATTACTGCCCCCCTCCTGATGGCATGTGCACATTCGGTCACAAATCAATAGATATTAGCTGCAAATGTCAATGTGCTCTGTGCTCGCTGTCAAGTAGGTCAGTGTACAAGGTAATTAACAGCAAATATTCCATGGTTACATGGGGAGAGTTAATAGCACCAAATACAGACAGCCATTCTCTTAGCCTCAAAAAGAATTAAAAGGAGCTAAGCCATGAGGAAAAAAAATAGAGAGCTGTGGACGGGTGGACGGAGAAGGAATTCTGTTAAACTTGTAAACTCTTTGCACAGAAACTATGTTTTTTTCTTTTCTTTTTTTTTTTTTTACAAGCTCAGTCCACTGTGTCAAGGGGGTTTGCGTTAACGCTGTTCAGTTGGATTACACCTGCTCTGCCTTAAGTTTAGTCCAATCGCAATGCAGTTTTAGCTTCTTTCCTTGTAAAACATGATGTACGCGAGGGCAAAAATAAAAATACAGGCTTTGCGTATGAAAGGAAGAAAAGAGAATTGGTCCCCTACCTTGCTGAATTATTTTCTTCTCCTGCTACGCAGACAGTCCTTCGGAGGGTAGCTCCTCCCATAACCGACAGGAGGCAGAAAATCCCTGATTTTCCTGCGCATGCTCCCTAGAGCTACCCCTCCCATCCAGCTCCAGGAGTTCCCGAGCAGAGGACCGGCTGCATTTAAGCTGACACTAGACTAGACCTGCCTCTGACCCCCTGCTCACCATCAAGGGAATGGCTAACCAAACTGAGCATTGTAATAACAAGAACGCTAGAAGTGGAACTAATGGGCTAAAACCTAGGACCACCCTGTGCCTCCTAATTCCTTTTGGCTGTTTTAGGGTGGGGCCGGAGGACTGTCTACGTAGCAGGCGAAGAAAAGAATTCACCAAGGTAGGTGACCAATTCTCTTTTCTCCCCCTGCAGCAGACAGTCCTCCAGAGGAACATACCTGAGTCCCTGAAAAAACGAAGGGAGGGAACAGCCAGCTTCCGCCAGCTCAGCACCGCCTGAAGCACCCGTCTACCGAACGCTGCTTCAGCCGACTGCTGGGTATTAATTTTGTAATGTCTCACGAAGGTGTGGAGTGAAGCCCAAGTCGCTGCTCTGCATATTTCCTTGTACGAGGCTTTTGCCTTGAAGGCGAACTAAGTCGCTGCCCCTCGAACAGAATGGGGCCAGATCCGAAGAGGTGGCACCTTCCCGTTTGCCCTATAAGCTTCCACTATTGCCTGTTTTACCCACTTCGCAATTAAGGTCTTGGAGGTTTTGACCCTTTTACACTAGCTCTAATATTGACAAATAGTGCTGTAGACTTGCAGAATGGCTGTGTTCTTGCCAAATAGATCTTTAAGGTGTGGCGAACATCCAAGGTGTGCCACAGCTTTTCTGTTGGATTGACCGGTTCTGGGCAGAACGAAGGAAGAACGACCTCCTGGGATCTCTGAAAGAAAGTGTTACCTTTTGGAATAAAGGCGTGGTCAACCTCAGCATAACCAACTGTGGAAGATGCAGAAGTTCTCTTCCACTGACAGGGACCCCAGCTCTGACATTCTTCTGGCTGAAGTGATCGCGGAATGCCACCTTGAGGGAGAGCATGTACAACGAGACTTGTGAAAGAGGCTCGAAGGGAGCCTTAGTCAGTGCGTTAATTACCAGATTTAAGTCCCAGGAGGGGCATCTGTGGACCACTGGAGGGGCAATGTGGTTTGCTGCCCTGAGGAATTCACGAACGTGCTTATGGTTCGACAGACTCCTCCCAGTTCCCGCATTCAGAACTGAACTTAATGCGGCCGCTTGCCTTGCTAGAGTATTGTGTCTGAGGCCCTTATCCAGTCCCGCCTGGAGGAATTCCAGGACCTGAGACACCGAGGATTCGCAGGGGTCCAGCCTCCTGGACAAGCACCATAGGGAGAATGCTTTCCAGGTTGTCCTATATGACCTCCTGGCGGCCGGTCTCCTGGAAGGGTGTCCAGGACAGCCCCTGAGTAGTCTTTCCTTTGAAGTGCTAAGCGCTCAATCTCCAAGCTGTCAGTTTTATTGAGCTCACGTTCTCGAACAGAACTGGCCCTTGGGATAGCAGGTCGGGAAGGGGGGGGAAGGGTCAGGTACTGTCTCCCGCTCAGTTCCATAAGGTCGGAGAACCATGGGCGCCTTGGCCACCATGGTGCCACTAAGATTATTTGCGCCTTTTCCCTTTTTATTTTTGCTACTCTCCTTATCATCACTGGCATGGGGGGAAACGCATACAGTAGGCCTGACGGCCACCTCTGGTTCAGGGCATCCATAGCTCCCGCTCCCGGTGAGTATGCCCTTGTCATGAATAATCCAGTTGAGTGTTGTCTTGGCTGGCGAAGAGATCTATAGGTGGGAGACCAAAGGCCTCCACTATCTGTCTGAACACCGTTCTGTTCAGCATCCGCTTGTGTGGATCCAGAAACCTCCTGCTGAGTCAATCCGCCTGGAGATTGTCTGAGCCCCTGATGTGAAGGGCCTTCAGGGATGACAAATGTCTCTGGACCCAGCTCATGAGGGATCGAGCTTCCCGATTGAGGGAGAGGGACCTCGAACCCCCCTGGTGATTGATGTAGGCCTTTGCCGTAGAATTCTCCGTGTAAACGAGGACATGGGACCCCGACAACTGTCGAGTAAGGCTGGCCAGGGCCAGGCGGACTGCCCTCAGCTCCAGGAAGTTTATGCTCCTGTCCGCCTCCCTCTTGGACCAGAGACCCTGGATTGAGGTGTTGTCCATGTGAGCCCCCCAGCCTAGAAGGCTGGCGTCCGTGGTGATCACCTTTCGATAGGGTTCCGTGAGCGGCACCCCTTCTGAAAAGCATGTTGCGTCTAACCACCAGGACATGGAGCACTCCAGCTGCCAGATCATTCTGTAAAGGCCTGAGCAGCATCTGCAAGGGCCTGAGGTTGCAACGGGCCCACTGAACTTGCCTGGAGCAAGACACCATCAAGTCTTGAAGGCTTGCCACGGTCTTGAGCCTTAGGCGACAGCTGGCTCGGAGGAGACGCACCCCTGAGCAAATTGTCTCCTGCCCCTTGAGAGGGGCGTGGATGGTATCTAAGGCTGTATCGATGACCACCCCCAGATGCTCTATCCTGCAGGAGGGCGTCAACGGACTCTTTTTGAGGTTGATCACAAACCCATGGCTGCTGAGGTAGTCTATGACTCTGACGATGTCCGCAGCTGCTTTGTCCTGACAGGGAGCCCTGATCAGCAGGTCGTCTAAATAAGGGAAGATGTGGACCCCCTCCCTGCGGAGATTTGCCACCAGTCACCAGGGTCTTGGTAAAGGTTCTGGGAGCCGAGGAGAGGCCGAACGGCAAAGCTCGGTACTGCCAGTGACGCTGATTAAAAGCTAACTGGAGCCATTTCCGATGCGCCGACAGAATTGGAATGTGGAGATACGCCTCCTGCAAATCCAGAGATGCCATTCAGTCTCCCCTCGATAGACCCTGACAAATCGAGGTGACCGTCTCCATTTTGAATTTTTGCGGCCTCATCCATTTGTTCAGGGCTTTCAGATCGAGGACCGCCCTGAAGAGACCCAACTTCTTCGGGACTAGGAAGATTATGGAGTAGAGTCCTAAACCCCTTTCTTCCTGAGGGACCTGCTCTATGGTCCTGATAGAATGCAGTCTATTTCGCTGGACATGGCCAGCACTTTTGGGGGGGGGGTGTTTGACAGGGGGGGAAGGCAGGAATCTGCCTCTTGGACGACTGAGGAGTTCCAGGGCATAGCCTTGTGAGACTACCTGCAAGACCCATGCGTCTGAAATCGATCTTTCCCAGATGCTTGAGAAAAACTGCAGCCTGCCCCCTATCTCCGTGCCCCCTTCCCAGTCATGCTTGCTTGGGCTGCTGGGAGGCCTGGGACTTGCGAGATCGATCTACGCTGCTGCTTTTGGCCCCAACCTGCAGAAAACTGCCTAGGCTCTGTCTTGCCCCTGGGTTCACCTGCCATAGGGGGCGGAATAAGATCCAAAGCGAAAAGCCGGGGAACGGAAAGGTTTCTTTTTGGCCCCGAACTGCTGAAGGGTTTTTGTCTTGGACTTGTCTGATGCATCCGCCAAGACTTTGTCTAGACGAGTGCCAAACAGCTTAAAACCCTTTTATGGACCCTCTACTAGTAGGTTTTTTCCTGTGATGTCCCCCTGCCAAGACCGAAGCCACACTCTCCTTCTCGCCCCTACTGAGAGAGCCATAGAGAGAGCCGACCAGGACAGAGTGTCTGTAGTAGAGTCTGTCAGCATCGCAATGGCCAGGGATATACTCTGGAAGACAAAACTTTGGCCCTTTTGTCCGATATATTTTCAGACTGCATCTCCTGTAGCCAGGCCATCGAGTCTCTTGCCACATAGGAAGACAAAATATTGATTTGGAGGGACACTGCGGATGAGTCTAGGACGCTCCTGAGTGCCCCATCGACAGCCCGATCTGTTGGGTCTTTCGGGTAGCAATCCCCCTCCGTAGGGAAAACCGTCTGCCTTGC
>QEPC01013568.1:1788475-1803022 GCA_003113815.1 Sphenodon punctatus
AAGACATAACTGAACTGGAAAAGGTACAGAGAAGGGCAACAAAAATGATCAAGGGCATGGAAGGGCTCCCGTATGAGGAGAGGGTTGGTAGGTTGGAGCTCTTCAGTTTGGAGAAGAGACGACAGAGGAGATATGACAGACGTCTATAAAATCATGAGTGGTGTGGAACTAATGAACAAAGAGCAGTTACTTACCCTCTCAGCTAGTACTAGAACTAGGGGACACTCCATGAAACTCATGAGTTTAAAACAAATAAAAGAGAATATTTTTTCACACAGCGTATAATTAGGTTGTGGAATCTGCTGCCAGAGGCTGTGGTAAGGGCCAGTACTATAGCTGAGTTTAAAAGAAGTTTGGACAAGTTTCTGGAAGATAGGTCTATTAGCAGCTATAAGCCACCGTGATTGGCCACTGTCAAAGACAGGATGCTGGGCTAGATGGACCATTGGTCTGACCCAGTATGGCACTTCTTATGTTCTTATGTAATTGATTTGCACAGATATGCCTGAGAACACTAAAGGGGGTAATTTCTTTTTAGAAGAGATCCTTTTTGCAGTTGGCCCTTGTTGCAATAATCTCATGTTAATTAAAAAACTGATAATACATAAGATTAAAAGCAATTTCCATAGCAAGGATCTGGATCTTACGGGGAGGGGGGGGTTTTCTTTTGGGTTTTTTTTTAAAGTAAGTGCAGAATAATCTCACGTTTACCAAGATCAATCACTTGCCACAAGAATTTCCCATTTAATCAGGAAGACATTATTTTCTCTGCATAGTTAGGACTGAAAGCTAAGATTTTCCCTCATAAACAAGTGGAGATGGAGACTGAAACTGGAAGGGGCGGCAGATAAAACGATCAAAGCTCAGTTACTCAATTATTTAGCTAAAGGTAGTTCGCTTGTGTTTTGCAAGCTTTACCATGCCCCCTGGTGGCTCACTAATAATCTGATCAGCAAGTTATTTTAATCAAAGTGACAGGGACAAGAGAGATACTCCCCGTCCCAAGCTTGGGACTCAATCTTCATTTGAACGGCAAGTTCAGTGAGAATCACTGTGGACACAGTGACTTAGTTCTTGTTTGTAGCTTCAATCCTGCAATAGACAAACTTAGGAGGCACTGATCATAGCTACTATGATGCAGCATTCTCTTTTATAAAGAGGTAATTAGGTACAAAGAGGGGCAGTGCATAAACTAGAATTTTTGTACTGAAGGTGGCCTTTAAAGGTCATTAGGATCACTATTCTGATCTTAAACAAGCCCATTTACACCTATACCATCTCTGACAGATGGTTCAATTTGCCTAGTTATTCATAGGGTTTGAAATTTCTCCTTTCAATTTGATCCCATTGTTTCTTATTCTGCCCTCAGCGGTCACTGAAAACCACATTTTCAGGCATAGCAGGATGTAGTTACTAGAATTTTAGAACAATATGCCCAGCCAGTGCTCATCACCCATAAATGCACTGCCCCAACAAGATACACTATAAATGCCCCCAAATGTATACTTTCTATAATTTGTGTACGTTTTGCTTTTGGCTAGTATATATTGACAACCCTCAGTACTGTGGAGCATCAATAGGGGAAAGGAGATTGTAAGCCATCCTGGGCCTCAGGGAAGGGTGGCATATACATTTAAATAAATAAATAGAATGTAAGAAATACATACAAGTTTAATTCAATGAAGGACAAAGGAAGAAACCGTATTCATTAATTTTAATTTTAATTTGTTATTCTGTGGCTTCACTAGTGCACTGCTCAGATTCTTGCTCACAATCACATCTCAGAAAGATGACTTTCTCAGCTAAAGTTATGAATGTTAGTACCCAGGCCCATCTTCCGAGGGTGTTCTGTAGGTTTCCTCTGAGGATAAGGCAGGACCCTGTGAGGTCTGAAAGCTTGCATACCTCTACCAACCTTAGTTGGTGCAATAAAAGAGATCACTTTACTACTTTGTCTCTATTGCCAATTATTTTAGATGCAGAACTATTAGTCAGGGGATTGCAGAATGTAAGAAAGAAACCTTCACAGCACTGCATTGGACTTTAATCCAGTGACGAACTGGCCTAAAGGAAGAAATAGCATTAATTAATTTTAATTGGAATTATTCTGTAACTGCACAAATGCACTACTCAGACTCTTGGTAAGTCTTGGGGGAAGAAACAGGAAGAAGTTTTAGAGAAGACTTGATGGGGTAGTAGGTCTAGATTAAGTTTTCAAATATGGAAAATGCTGCTTTAAGCAGGATAGTAACCAGATTTGGCACATGGTCCCCAGAAATTCTAGCTCTTCCCTTATCCTGTAACACTGGACGAGTTTTCCATCTTCTTGGTGGACACTAGGAGACGTGTATGTACCAACAATAAAAGGAAGTGGCTAGGCATAAACACCAACAACAAATAGTTACAAAGGAAAACAGTGAAATGGCGTCAATTCATTTGAGAGGCGAGTGCGAGATGCCATTGAGTGAAATACTGTCTACACAATTACGGCAGTTCACAACTTTGCAGTGGTTTACATTAGTTTAGGCCCTAATCCTAGGAGTTCACACTTATCCACTGTGTGTGCTCATGGTGACTTCCCCCAGTCTGGCTTCGCTACCATCTGAGTCCACCAGCACAGCCCTGTCGTTGGGAGGTGCAAGGCTTCGGTGTCGGACTCGGGGAGCGGCAGCATGCGCACAACGTCCATTTGATCTGTGTGCACCTGCGTGTCATGCAAGCAGGTGGGCCTAGTATCAGGGTTAATGTTTTCAAGGTTTTGTTTGCAGCCATGAGAGGAAGGCTCACATTTTGTATATAATGAAAGCCAAGTCTGATGAACAAAATGAAATCCTGAAAGTGCTGATTCACCCATCCAGCAGAAATTGGCCTAAAATAATAATAATTTTAATAATGCCTCATGGAAGCAGCCAACGAAGTGCAATCATTTGTGATCACTTGTGCTACAACTGGGTCAGCATCAGAAGCCCTTTTCAAATGTGCCGCGGTGTGTGTGTGCTGGCTGCGGGCGGAGATGGGAATGCGACCGTTCACACGGGCACACACCCATCTCCGCCTGTCTCCACACACAGAGCAACCGGCACTGGCACCAGTTGCTCCATGCGCGGATGTGGGTGCAGATGGGTGGAGTGCGGGAGCATGCACGCATCCCCACCCACAGCTGGTGGAGTACCCGCAGGCATCCCCCACTGCCGTCAATGGCGTGCGACGTTCTTGTGGATGCCCCCTGTCCCTCACGCGTGTGCAGGGGGAGGGGGGAAGGCGCCCATTTGAAAAGGGCCAGAGATCAAAAAAATACCTTCTGGGGTTAAAATTATATAGAAATGTTTCATCCTGATCATTATAATTATAGGAACCAACTACATCCACAGAGTCCATACTGAGTCTGTTTTTCCATTTTCCTCCATCAGTTTTAGCCAGAAACAATATTAAATGCACAGGGCAGGCTTGAAATGATATTCTACAACACAAATATTTTGTAACAACAAATTCTTGTTAGCCAACAGGTCTTTGCAATACGAACACAAAATGCCTTACCTATGAACATATATGTACGTTTAAACTCAGGTATGTTAACGTGAACTGTATGAAAAATGGCAAGTTACATAACATGGGGTGAACACAAATGAGACAATAGCCCACGAGTCACCTGCCTGTCGGTTTGGTTGCCGCCAGATGTTTGCCCACTTTGTCTTGCGCCGGGTACCTGGCCGCTATGGTATGTGTCAGCCAGAAAAGGCCAGCAATGCAGCGCGGGCTACTGTTGCACCACCCAGGTTAACGTGGGGTCATGAGGCTGCCTCCTGTCTGGTCAACTCAGGCAGCCCCACTGCAAAGCGAGGTCTGAGGATTGGGCCTGGAGGAGCATGCACCCCAGCCGCCAAACAGCTGATGGGGGAGAGGGGGTTCCTCCGCTCCTCCCAATCAGCTCTTTGGTGGCTGGGGTGAGCACACTCCTCTGCTCCCCCCTCCCCCCCAATCAGTTGTTTGGCAGCAGCTCCTCCCAGCAGCCCGATCCTGCTGCACAGAGGGATCTGGGAATTCCTGCCCTGCACGGACGGCTTCTTGGCTGACCCATGACGTGTGAGGGCAGCCCCCCCCCCCCGGATTCCCAGAGAGCGGGGCTTTTCATTTGAACTGTCCTCCCTGATGGCCCAACGCATGGTGACCCTCCCCTGGGCAGGCAGGGGATCGTGTTTGTTTTCACCCATGGAAAAAGATTAGAGAAACAAACCATTTTCTTTATAATTAACCATTAACATGGTGAAAGGCATGGTTTATTAAAAAAAAAAAGAAAAAAAAAAGGGGGGGGGGAATCCCATGCTCTTCTACAAAGATATTCCACTAGTTCTCTTTTTTCAATATTTAGCTTTC
This sequence comes from Sphenodon punctatus, assembly GCA_003113815.1. Classification (NCBI taxonomy): domain Eukaryota; kingdom Metazoa; phylum Chordata; class Lepidosauria; order Sphenodontia; family Sphenodontidae; genus Sphenodon; species Sphenodon punctatus. The sequence continues at coordinate 1,792,850 of QEPC01013568.1, forward strand.
CATTTCTCCGAGTTGTGGCAATCATGAAAAAAGATTATTCTATTTTTACAGTATTTCCCAGCAAAGGAACCCAGCTTTGCAACTGTAATATTCTTCTTTCCCCTTTACCATCATTGGCTGTATTATCATAATTTGGCTTTACAGAAAAGAGACTAGTGCATTAGGACTGTTGTGCCACTTCAAAGATAGGGCCTATCCACCCCTTACTTGTTAATTTATACTATCTATTAACATCAATCATTCATATAGAGTTTTCAGTGTAGAAAGTACTTTATAATAATTATAATCTAGTTCACTTTCACAACTACCCTGTGAAGCTGCTCACTATGGGGAACCAAGGCTGGGAAATACTGACTTGGTCGAGGCCAAGGTTCATAGCTAATTTGAAAGCTGGTTTCACTATACTACATTGACTCCCAAACTGTGGTCGCAATCCCGACAATATTTCCTACACATTGCATGCCTTTGTTGTAGTTAATTCAATAAAATATACCATATGAACTACTGTACTTTGTTGTCCCAGGTCATACAGTATTATATTTCATTACCAAAATGGTAATGAAAAATCATAGGCAAAGATTTTGAAACCAATGATCTAATATTGAATGTTTTCTGAAAACCCCTACAGCGCACTCGATATTTGCCAGTAGTATTCCTTGTGCACTAAAGGAGCCATTCTGCGGTACTTTCATAAGAAGGGGAATAATTATAATGGCCATAAAGATCTTCAACGCCAAGATTAGGGCGTAATTTCTTTATGGGCCGGTGATTTGGGCTGTTATCCGTCCCCTTCAACCTAGACATCATTCAAATGGAATTTTTGAGGAGTATTCTCTCAATTCCAATAGGAATTCCCTCCGCGGCATTACGCACTGAACTAGGCCAAGGGAGTTGGAATAATATCGCATTACGATATGCTCTCCATCTTTGGTTGAGGCTCAGTTTTTTCGATCACTCTGGGCTCCTTCGAGATCTGGCACAAAATTCTTTTAAATCTTCCTGGTCTATGATGATGGAGATGCAAGTACAAAAGTTGGGATTCTCCTCCTACTGTATTGCCTGACAAGGGGATTCAAGGCAGCCAAAGCCGATCTGACCTCTAGATTACATCAAGTGGATCTAGCTGTTATTGGTGCATCTCCCTCACTGGGCCCCTTTTGTGCTTTAGCCCCTGCACAGGGGGAAATGGCGGCTTACTGGAGATACCAACCCACTCTGTCACAGGTCAAACTATTTCTTCGTGCCAGATTAAATGCCCTGCCCACAATGGTTTTGGAAGGGCGCCGGTGGGCCATACCATTCGTCCAGCGCCCCTGCCCCTTTGAACAAATGGAAGTAGAGACGGTGGGCCATGTGCTTTTCAAATGTCAACTCTACCAGGCCTTAAGGCTGCAATATCTAATGCCACTCATGACCAGATTTACAGGAAGGACAGTTTCAGAGCTTCTTCAAAATTCTTTGGCCGACCTAGTTCCAGACTGTACTCATGCAGTGTCCAAATTCTTGGTGCAGGCTCTTAGTAAGAGGGAGAACTTTCTGAAGTTCAAATCTATATAGCCCCTACAGATTATAGCACTATGGGGGTAATCATAGCGACTTTATATGGGCTAATAGTGACCCGTGTCAGAGAATGGGGTTTCTCAAGATCTAAGTGGATCTATTGCTTTACTTACTATGCTATATTTTAATATTTTATTGTTTTAACATTATGTACACTCTTGGTTATGACCAAATTAAATAAATTTGACATTGACTTTAAATACTTCCATTGTAGTCTGAAGTTCCCAAGTTGGTCCTGATCATGAGAAAGGCAAGAAGCACAATAGTTACATTTGTACCTTTTAAAGGGGCCAACTTTGCTTGGTGGGAGTATGCAAGTTTTTGAGCTTGACAGAGCCCTTCCTCAGGCTACAATAAAGATGGTCAAAACTGAAAAATAAGCTAACCACAAGCTAATTATTAGTAGCCCAAGGTAACGTGAAGTTGTTTCAACTGCACAGAGTATTAATGAGAGGAAGATGTTGAAAGAAGAAAGGTCATCGGTGCACTTAAAACTGTTTAAATACAATAAAGAGAAAATGGTGCAGGCTGTGTGTTAAACACACCTCTTGCTGAGAGAATGTCCTTGTTTTTGGCATCAAACTAGCTCCCAGGAACATCTTTCAACGTGCCTGACTAGTTCCCTCTCAGGACAAGGACTAAGAGATCAGAAGTGGAGAGGCTGCTCTAGAGGAGTGTTCACTCATGGCTTATTTGGGTTTTCTTGTGAATAATATTTCTGGATTGTCCAATTCACGGACATAGCAGCAATTAGTGCATCGTATTAAGTGTGCCACAAGCTGTGACTGGCATGGGTTGCGATTGGTATTTTGGTTTGTTTGCTGTGAGGATGTTGATAATGGCAGTGGTAGAGATGTGTCTGCAGGTTTTACACCTGCTCCTCTGGCAGGGTCTTGTTCCTCCAGGCCAATCCATTGTTTTGTAAACAGCTGTTCAGTAAGAACAAAACTGAGGGCTATGACACAGGTACTAATTGTTTATAATCATTTATGGCAGATGAGAAAACATTTTATTTTTCGTATTCAAGGGTAATCAAGCAGGCTGTTTCAAAAGCAGTTACAAAAGCAATAAAAACATACAAATCTCTCATACAGTTGCTGAAATCTTCTGATGTTGGAAATAAATAATCCACAGCTCAAATGAAATATTCAAGTTATCATCACTAGATGTCATTTCTTTCAATTTTCTTACCATCTTCTTATGCTCATTTAACCACCATACACAGATTTTTAAAAAGTCAAACTAATTTTGGAAGAGCAGTTTTCCCAATTGTTATTCATGCTAAAAAACCCTAATATATAAAACCAATTTTAAAAAAAAAAATCAGATTTTTTAAAATTACTGTAGTTATTTGACTCCGTGGATCTGTATTAACTTAAACAAACAAAAAGCTATTTTAGGACAATTTCCAAAACAGCAGCACAGAGAAAAGATCACACATTAACACCTCTTTGGAAATAGCAAATTAAAAGAATCAGACTTCAGCATTTTGTATTAGATGAACAAAGAGATTGAGTTCCAACAAAAAGAATCAGAAGTCCATGCAGATGCAGCATTACAGGGTAAAGCATGGAAGCACCTTGTTAGCAGGGTAGACAAGAACCAAGGATATGTACATTTACTTACTAAATGAGGTCAAGCCTGATAGCCTTCAAATTTTACCTTTCCTAAATAGGCTATTTAAAAACAACAACTGTACTCCCAAGTCCTTTCTAAAGAAAAAAGTTATAACATTTAAACAATAATCTATTCTCGCTCAGGATGTTATAACATCAAAATATCAAAGAGTATTATGATTGGGATTTTCAAAATCACTCTTCTTTGGCCTAGCTCTGCATGACTGAAGTTACAGGACCTTTACTATCGACTTTAAAGAGAGCAGAATTAGGCAACATCTGAGCGATTCTGAAAATCTTACCTTAGACTGCTGCACAGGTTCTCTGTGACCTCCTGCCTGCTCTACTGACTGAGTAAAATCAGATAAAGCTCTGCTCTAAAAAAGAAAATTGCAGACAGACAATGAGGAGGGATAGACTGCAATGCATACAGGTGCCCACAAACCAGAATAAAGTTACCCACTGATAGCATTGCTTTAACACCAAAACCAGAAAGAGAGTAGCTCAGGGAGAAAAGAGATCAATATGTGTAATGTAAAATTACACTTCTATATTTCAATAGGCTTTGCACGAGAAGAGTTTTTTTAAAGGCTGTTAACTATTTAAGTCACATTCTGAGACATTGGGCATTTCTCTGTGGAAACACCATTTATTTAATCATGGTAAAACTATGTGTATTACAGTGTATGGAAAGTACCTCTGAATTGCAGCTAGCTGATCATGTAAGTAATGTTAATATTTGTAATTATTTCTTTAGTGAACAGAAAGTTGCTGCCTTCCATAGCTACACACACTGAGTAATCACCAATTTTGGAGAAAATCAAAACAAATATGGACATCTATTCCACCACCCCCAGCTGGGAGAAAAACCCACTGCTCTTTGAATTACCTCTATTAATCTTGAATCTTAGAAAAGGATATTTCTGTTGTGCTCACATAAAATACTGATTTTTTGGCAAGTGGCCAACCAATTAAAGTCATCTCTCCTGAGGGGTCAGAGATTTAAATTTGGAAGAATAAATGTTATTTTCATTCTACCGGCAAGATAGAAGAGTGGAGTAGGTGTGTCTGTTTTAACCATCAGGTACTGCTTTGTCCACACAGTTAAAATGTAACCTACAGCCAATTCAGGGTAAAGTAATTCTTTCTTTTAGCAAGGAACATAGCTAATGTGTTGGAATTTTCTGTTATTGGAATCTACTGATGAAATCTACAATAACTGGACTCCTACAACATGCAAGAAAAGCTACTGACAAGTGGTACTTCTTCACAGACCCTGGAACTTTGAGAACAGAATGCCATAAAGTTTTATAATTCACACAAAATCGGCATTTGGAGGAGATGACTAAATGCAGTTACACTTGGTACCTACGGCAAGAATCCAAAACCTTCTCAACAAAAGTGTAAGGCTAACATTAAATCAGTGCATCACAAACATTCAGTTCTTTGGTGATTTTATAAACTATTCTCAGTTTCAACTCTAATGGGGAAAGATTTTACAAAACTTTGGCTCACCCCCTTAGCTACCAATTGAATCTAATTTCCAAGTTACTCACAGAGATTCCAAACATTACTGGGAGTAATCAAAAATTATCAAAGGTTTTCAGTGAATTTCTAACAACTACACTGCATATACCTAAACTACACCTATATTATAATGCGAGAGCACAGCATTCTGTGGCTGCGATCCAGAAACCACTTCAACTGAACTTCTCAATAAGTCCTGCAGGATTCATTGTGGCTACTTTGGAGTAAGTGGATTGTGGCTGACCGTAGCAAGAAACTGAAGGCTTTGATTCTCTTGCAAAAGTTAATTACAAATTCTAGGAGTTATGCGCACTTCACCCCAATTTTCAGAGTTTTTATCCCAGATTTCCAAGGTATCTTAAGAAATTTCCTAACAAATGTATATGGTAAGCCTTTACTGCTTAGGAAAAAAAGAAAACATTGTCCAATTCATTTATTTTATACTTGGTATGTTATTCACAATGCATAAATAAAACGTAAAAAATCTTGCAAGCAAGTTTAACACAGGATGTCTATGTACTGTCAAAAGTCTCAGTGTATGTTCTCCCAAAGTTATAAAGGATTTTTTCTTTGTAAATATAGTATCATAAACATAAAAGCCAAAATGGATATTTTATACTGCTTAGTTTTATAGCATGTCAACAGAACTACAGGACGTATAACTCAATAGCAGTGCAATAAAATATAGTGCCATCGAATTGCTGTTAAGCAACTCTTCAACTTCGAAACAACAACATTCTTTCTGAACACGTCTGTCCCACCAAACTTGCATATTGCAGAACAATGTCTTCATCACTTGGCCCCTTCCGTCTTCTCTTGTACACGAGGTAAGGCATGATGGTTCTCTTGTGAAGAACCCGAACGTGGTCCAGTTCCTTAATACTACCTTCATCAACTGCAATGACACACAATAAACACAGATTAAAGTACATGATCCAAATTAGTACATATATCATATCATCTTAAGAATGTATATCTTACATATCATGAGTGAATAAACCAGTGTTGTCTTGAAGTGATCTATACAATTTCTTTTTATAAGTTAGGTTTAAAATAAATCACAAGTTGCAAAGTGGCAGCGTCCGTGATGACTGAGAAATAAATCATGCACCTATCCACCTGGAGGGGTGATGTATGCCGTTTCTAAGACACACAGAAAGCTAACATTTAAAACATGAGCTATTTTAATGTTGGCTAGAGACTCATGCTAGGAGCAGAAAACTTGCAACTGAAATTACTTTATGTACAACTTAAAAATAAAGCGGGGTGTCTAGCTGCTATGGTGTGGTGTTTTCAAAGACGGTACTGTTTGCAAAAGTTACTGCATCAAAGCAGGTTCACTTTCTGCACTGATGGTGGGAGATGCCCACAAAAGACATTTTCTTCTCTCTCAGAAAAAGCAAAGCATCTTCCCAAATTGATTAGTTGTAATCTTCTTTGCGGCCCCTACTGTCAGCCAGGGGTGCCCTTCTGCGGGTTCCATGTTATCCTTGTCTGTGGGGTAGGGCTGTGCAGGAAGGCATTCTCGGTTGCTGCCCCGATATTGTGGAACTCCCTTCCCCAGGAGCCTGAGTCTGGTCATCTTCTGGTTTAGGTCGGTTTTTTAGGTAGGGCTGTAGGCAGTTTGAGAGGAGGAATGTGTGTTTTATTGTTGAATTTTACTGTTGCATATTTTTGTGTGGATTGTTAGCCACCCTGAGCCTTATGGGAAGGGTGGTATATAAATTCAAAATAAAATAAATAAACATAAAATAATCCCCAATTAAGTGCTGAACAGCACTGTCTCCTGTTCAGACTGTAAGCCAAGGACCTGTCTCTAGAATCACAACGGTTAAGCATCAGGCATATTAGTAAATGTGCTGCTACTGGTGACTGGATGCGGGTCAGCCATCTGAAGCTGAATCCAGGCAAGACTGAGGTGATGATGGTTGGTCAGCCCTGTGGCCTTGGGGGGGCTGTGGGAATTGTGACTCCCATCATTGATGGGGTCCTGCCTCCCCTCGCTACTGAGATGTGTAGCCTTGGGGCGCTCCTGGATCCTCAGCTGTGCTGGAAAGGTCAGGTTGCAGCTGTTGCCAGGGGTGTCTTTCGCCAACTCCATTTGGTGAGAAGGCTACATCCCTTTCTTGTCAATGGGGATTTGGCCTCCGTCATCCATGCCTTCATTACCTCAAGGCTGGACTACTACAATGCGCTCTATGTGGGGCTGCCCTTAAAGACTGTCCGGGGGCTGCAGCTGGTGCAGAAAGTGGTGGCCCGCCTCTTGATGGGGGTGGGTCTCCAGGAGCATATTAGTGTTTAAGAGTCTGCACTGGCTTCCTATAATGTTCCAGGCACAATTCAAGCTGCTAGTTTTCTTTGCGGCCCTTAAGCTCTGCCGAGGGTGCCCTCTTGCATGTTCCAGCGCTGGCCCAGTTTCGTACAACTTGGGCCCACAGAGAGGCATTCTTGGTGGCTGTCCTACAGCTTTGGAACTCCCTTCCCTTGGAGGCTCGCCTGTACCCTAGCTTGAATGTCTTCTGGAGGCAGTGTAAGACCTTTTCATTTGGCCAGTCATTCAATGGGCTGGGATTGGATGGGGGAAGAGTGATGTAATTTTATTTAGTTTTGTGGGATTTTAATTATTTATTTTATGTTTGTATTTTGAGTGTGTTTGTAAGCCACCCTGAGTGTTCTGGGATAGGGCAGGATATAAATCAAATTAAAATCAAACCATCATTCATTTATATCAGACCATTTATATCAGTCAGATGGGTTCCTTAATGGAACGGAACACTACATCTATCTTTAATCCAGCCATTAGGTGGTTGTTAAGCGGTCATAGGGGCTTCTATGTGTTTCTCCTTTTTGTATACTAGTAACGTTTTGCTTCTAGCTTGTTTTAATGTGGTTTTAAATTGTTTTAGGTTGGGGGGGATATGGGCAGGGGTAGGGAGGGGAAGGGTTTTGTTATAAACCCCTTATGTGTGTGTGTGGGGAGGGGTGTGTGTGCAGGTAGGAGCTGTCAGGGATGGGAAGGAGTGTCATGGCCCCTCTGTGAGGGGGCCTGGGGGAACTGGGTGGGATTTGTGGCATGGGTTGGGTAGGAAGAAGGGTGGGTTCCTTGCCTGCCAGCTATGCCATTCTGCCCCTGGTTGGGCTTAGGAGACCCTCTCCGTCTGGCTGCCTCCCTGGGTTCTTGTGGGCCCTTTTCAGGTTTCACACATTTTATACTATGCTGTTTTATTTGTTTTGTAAGCCGCCCTGAGCCATTGGGAAGGGTGGGGTAGAAACCGGAAAAATAAAAAATACATATTTTTGCAGACTAATAAACTGGGTTGGGCAGCGTGGGTTCTATTTGGGGTGTGTGTGTGTGCGTGTGTGTCTGGCCAAGGTTTTGAGGTAACCAACAGCACCTAGATACACAGTATACCTTGCATCGTTGCTTTATTAATGCCACGTTCAATACCGTTCTGACTTGCAGGAGAACCAGCTGATGTAATAATTTCAAAGAATTAATTTTATCTACCTAGGAGTTTGCTTCCCAGGCAGAATAGGTCGTGAGGAACTACGAAACAAAGGTTTTATTTAACTAAGAGGAACAACCAGCTCCACATTAGAAGCAGCTTCAGGATAAATTCTAAAATTCTAAAATCTTACCAAGTACCATTTGGAAGATTTCGGTTAAATAGTAGGAGAATTCTTCCAAACTGTGAGAATTCTTGGGTGACGGAATAGGTTGGAGGGAGGTTGCAGAATCGCCTCCCTTAGATGTTTTCAAAACCCAGCTACACAAGCATCTGTGTTATAGGCAGACAATATACTACCATGGAGCGGAGGATTAGATTACCCTTCTATTCTATGATTTCAAAGAAGGAGTTTTGCGCAGCAGGAACACAAACTGATGAAGCCTGGTTTCCTAAGTGGAATGGAGTGGTGATGTTCAGTCCAAGTCAGCTGGATTTGTCTGCTACAAAATGGGGTGTGTTACTTAGGGTGCTTTCCCATGTTACTGTCCATGCACAATTTGCCTCTGGGAAAGAATCTGGGAGGCAAAGCATGTGCAAGTTAGCTAACATGGAACTGTCTCCCCACCCTCCTGTGCATTTTTGCTGGCGATCCTGTGGGGGATTACAGAGCAGGAACTCTGCAATCCTCGACAGGATCTCTGGCAAAAATGCACCAGGGAGGGGGGAGGGTGTCCCATGTTACAAACCCTGTGCATGCTTTGCCTCCCGGATTCGTTCCCGGAGGCAAATTGTGCATGGACAGTAATGTGGGAAAGTGCCCTCAGAGAGGAGATATGGCCCATTGTTATGAAAGTTTGGGTTTCTCCATACTTTAAGTCTGCTGCCCTCACAGGCCCGCTGTGAGGAGTTTGCTATCTACTTTGCAGACAAGATCTCTCGGATCCAGAGCAAATTCGACACTGGATTAGAGACAGTAGTAACTGAGCGTGAGGTGATGGGGGCGCCGTCTGGTCCATCTTTTGGGGATTAATTTCGGGAAGTGACGTCAGCCGATGCTGTGGAGATCCTGGGGTCGGTTAGGGCCATCAGCTGTGAATTACATCCTTGCTCGTTCTGGTTGGTGAAAGCCTCTAGGGAAATACTGGGGCCAGTGCTGGCGGGGGTTGTCAACGCGTCCCTTTGGCAGGGGAGTTTGCCTCCTGGTCTCAAGGATGCCATGGTGCACCCCCTGTTGAAGAAGTCATCCTTGGATGTGGACGCACTCGCCAGTTACCGACCCATCTCTAACCTTCCCTTTTTAGGGAAGGTTACTGAACGGGCGATGGCCTTGCAGCTCCAGGCTCACCTAGACAGAATCGGTTTTATCGACCTGTGTCAATCTGGGTTTCGGCCCAGCCATGGTACGGAGATGGCGTTGGTGGCCTTGGTGGACGATCTCTGCCGGGAGATCGATGCAGGATGTTCGACACTACTGGTCCTGCTAGATCTCTCGGTCGCGTTTGATACAGTGGACCATGGGCTGCTGTTGAGACGGTTGCGTGACCTGGGGGGTCTGGATGGGACCACCTTTGGTTGGTTCCAGTCATTCCTCTCGGGGAAGACCCAGCGGGTTGTCTTGGAAGCAAAAACATCTAGCCCCCGGGCCATTGACTGTAGTGTTCCGCAAGGTTCAATCCTGTCTCCTTTACTGTTTAATATATATATGCAGCCCCTGGGGGAGATCGTGAGAGGGTTTGGTGTGCGTTGCCACCAATATGCTGATGACACCCAGCTTTACCTCTCTTTTTCACCTGACCCAGGCCCTGCCGTCTCCGTGCTGTCTCAGTGTTTGGAGGCTGTGGCGACTTGGTTGTGGCAGAGCAGACTGAAGCTCAATCCCAATAAGACGGAGGTGATGGTGGTAGGCCGGGTGGGGGAGGTGTTGCCCCCTCTTGTGGAGGGGGTACACCCCTCCGTGGCCCAGCAGGTTCGGAGTCTGGGGGTGATACTGGACGCGGGTCTCCGTCTAGATCAGTAGGTGG
>QEPC01013568.1:1804295-1872704 GCA_003113815.1 Sphenodon punctatus
CACCCTTGGTGGTTATTTATGCAAGTTGCAGGGCTGTATTGGTGCCCTATGCAGCCCTGCAACATGCATAAATAACCACCAAGGGTGGTTAAAGGGTGGCTAGTGTCATGTCAGTTTTCACCCCATGTAAGCAGCCTCTCTCGCTGGAAGAGGTAGGTTACATAACCCAGGAGGTTTTAAAATAGGAATTACCCTACAAGAATTGTGACCCTCACTATGAAGGATTTAAATGGAGAATTTACTTTGTAAAGCGCCGGGTACACTGCTGGCGCTATATAAATGCTTGCTAATAAAATAAATAAATAATAAATAATAAAATAATAATAATAATAAAAGCTTAATTCTAAGCTTCTTCATAAAGAACCAAAAAAGGAGAGATTTTTGGCATTTTTAGTTGACCAGTCATGTTTAAAATTTGCATAATTCCAGAAAAACCTGTGCTTCAATGTTGATATCCATATCCAACCACTCCTTATGTAACAATATCAAATCATTTCCAGTGTTATCTGGAAAGAGCAATATGAAGAAGAATGTCTAAGTAGTACAAGCTAAGATTTGCTTCTCCACTTATTATTGCTGGCATTTGTTCTAGATAAACATTAAGGCTGAACACAGTGTTTTGGCTTTTTCTCCCTTTGAAATCTATTTGGGTTTGATGTGTAGCCAACACCTTTCTGGTATCCTAACAGCTTTGTTTTTCTACCAGTCCTCCCCACTCTTCTACTAGAAATAACGGCCACATTTCCACTCTTTGTGAAAGTTCACAAAGGACAAAATATGCAAGCTTGGAGGGACAAAATTAAAGGTTTTTAAACTTATTAAGCAGAAGATGGTTTATATTTACAACACCTTAAGGCCAAATATTAGTTGTGTTTTGGGCAAGACTGTTGCCAACTTCCACCTTCATTAAAAAAGTCTTATATTAAGAACATTTTCAGGTCTGTTCATTAGCTGCTTTGGAATCTCATTACTTTTATTTAATACCAAAATCTGATATTGGAGGAAAATTCATTTTTTGGCTGGTTTCTGGCCCAAATTTCTTAACTTGTCCATTGGCTCAAATGAATTTTACTCTGGTTATTCAACATGCTATGTCTCTCATCTGCTTTTACTCAGTATGCAGGATTACTGCAGTAGTCAACAGCATTAAATCCTGTCCACACTGGACAGGATAAGACTGTGTATGCCTTATGGATGCAGTCCTCACTCTTTAAAGCCAATTGAAGTTGAGCCATTATTTTCAAAACTTTAGTTCAGTCCATTATGACATAGGGCCCGGTCCTATTTTCATTGAAGACATGCATATGGTCAGCTAATGCATGCTTCTGTGAAGGTAAATTTGGACTACACTTCTTATTTAATGCCACCCATGATTCTCTCAGGAGAAAAAAAAAGACCAGAAAAAGAATGATACAGTCCTTCTTACAGTTCCTTTTCACATCTGTCTAGTTCAGGGGTTAGGCTGCTGGTTTACGATCCCATGAGTCATAATATTGAAGTCCAATCACTAGGCTTCAATATTATTTCACTGCAATGAAAATATGATTCAAACTGTTTTAATTCAAACTGATTTTTAAAAGTTTTTCGTGAATGATGAAACATTACACATTATTTTTTATATAGCCCCAGTGGTGTACCTGGCACGGTACAATTAATAGTTATAGGCAGGTCCCTATCCCCAGGGCTTACAATCTAACAGAGACAAGGGGGAGGGAAACATCATAGCCAATAAGAACTCATCAAACCAACCCTTTCTTCTTTGACAGAGTAATTTAATTAGCAAAGAGAGAGAATGCAGTAGATATAAAATATATGGTCTTTAGCAATGCATTTGAGATAGTTCTATATGACATTCCCTTAAAAAGCTAGCAAAATATGGACTAGATGGAACTACTATCACCTAGACAAAAAACCTTTGGTTTAAGAAGCTTGTTAAGGCGGCATTACAAATTATACTCAAACGTTAACATGACAGTAAATTGTATGTTAAGGCAACTTTATTAAATATCAGACCAATCTATACATTTTTTTTCTTATTCACTAATAAAAAAAATTATGACAACTGAAATTAAGCTGCATATGTGTGGTATGGTGACTGAATAATACTTATACGTGATGAGGAATGTATAGTTTAATTTCAGTTAAGTCATACTTTTTTTTATTAGTGAATAAGAAAAGAAAAATGTATAGATTGGTCTGATATTTAATAAAGTTGCCTTAACATACAATTTACTGTCATGTTAACGTTTGAGTATAATTTGTAATGTCGCCTTAACGAGCTTCTTAAACCAAAGGTTTTTTGTAGTTAATTTGCCCTTCTTTTGAAACTGAATAGTTTTATTAATGCATAAGTTGGCCCCAGACACAAGAATGCTGCAGGTGCACACAGGCGCTCACCCATCCCCCCACATGGAGCAACTTGTTTTTTCACATGTTTCTCTGTGAAGGGGTGATGGGTGGAGGTGTGTGTTACACAGGAGCGCACAAGCGACTGCTTTCATATGAGATGCACCCACCCATGCCACTTCCTGGGTGCGTCTCATGTAAAAGAGGTCTCTCACTCATTCACACACATGCTCTCACCTCACACACACACTCATTTTAACGGATCACACACAGTCATTCAGACACAGTACACACACGTGTGCTCATCTCATACGTTCGTTCAAATTAATCACACACACACTCATCCATACACACATGCTCTACCTCTCACACTCATTCAAACTGATCAGTCACATACACTAGACCAGGGGCATAGCTAGAGTGCAATGGGCCCCTGGCCAAGAAGTCAAGATGGGTCCCCCTGTGTGTGTCCCGCCAGAGGGCCTAGGGGTGCCGCCTGGCTCGGCGGGCCTGGGGGCGCTGCTATCAAACACACAAGACACCCAAAATGCAGCCAGCCTATTAAGCGCATTATGACATGGAAAGAGACTAATTGTTATGAGCCAGGCAAACTCCCCACCTCTTTTGGGGCGCATGGAAAGAGGTGGTGGAACTACAGTGGAAAAGGTAAAAAGAGAGCGAGGGCAAAAGCAGGTCAAGCTGGCTCGCCAGAGATTCCCTGAAGAAGACTAGCCCTAGGCAAAACGACCAGCCTAGGAAACGAATAGGCAAAGCCGGTACTTAAAAGGCAATGGAGCAATTGAGATACCCTTGTGTATAACTTCCAGAGGTGGGATCCTCCTGCCTAGTAATACGAATAGTGTGCCTTTAATCTTGAATGAGCCAGCAGGACCCACCTGGAAAGTTGCCAAGGAGCAAGATTCTTTTCCTGACCCTCTGCCCAGTCTGATGCTTACCCCAAAACATGCCTTTTCCTGTCTTCCGGGACCCACCTGGAAAGACCCCATTCAAACACCCATTACGAGCCTTTTTCCAGTCCTGGGAGCCCCAGCACCCACCCAGGAAACTTCTTTCTAGTAACCCCAACTCCCATTGTGAAACATTTGTGTGGCTTTGTCCCCTGGTCCCTACATGAGCTTCCCATTGCGGAGTGGATACGCACAGGTCTCCTGTGCAAGTCTGCCCCAAGGGTCTCCCAGGCCTAGATCTGTCCCATCCCGACATACCGCAGGTTCACTCGTCCCTTTTAACATGCAAAGGAGAGGTAATCTCTTTTTCGCCATTACTCACATCCTCCTATTCTTTCTTTCTTTCTTTCTTTGCTCTAAACTCAAGGCTTTAAACTCCAGCTCCCTTCTTGTTACTTCATTATTTTCACCTCCCCCTTTCTCTTTCTCGTCCCTGACCTTGGACAAAAACAACTTACTATCTGTTCTCAAGAACCTGAAATCTATCCCTACACTATCCAAAGTTTAACTCTGTGAATGCCAGGCAGCTATGTGTCCTGTAAAATAAATATCCCTTCTGGCTTTGAAATACATCTTGTCTCTGTTACGTTTCTTGGAGGGAAGGCCAACAGGTTGTAGCATGCCATGTCCTCAGACCAAATCCTTAATACATGTGGACCCTAGGCAATTGAAAAGGAGTAATTCCCAAAAATTTGAGACTTAGCCTGATCACCAGGACCTCTCCCCTCTTGGGACCCTCCGTGATCACGCGTGGAGAAGGGTCACGGACTAACAATATATATAACCAGTTCAGTTGTGCCCGCATAATTAATTCATTCTGCCCCACCCCATAACCAGTTCATAGCCGCCCCCTACCCATAACCATTTAATTTGTGCCCCCGGGGCAGCGTAAATTAATTATATGGGAGGCGCAAATGAACTGGTTATGGGGTGGGGGGTTAAAGACAGTATTCCTGTTAGCAATAACTTCATTAAGAAGAGTTAGTGAAATAGCAGTTAATATAAGTAAGACAGTAGTGAGAGTGTGGTTTACATGGTCCTCTCCCACTCATGAACATGCAGATTTCTACGTGTTCATGGGTGGCAGACCCATGTGAATGACGCAGCACGCGCACAGGCAGTGAGTGTGGGTGCAAGCGCACACCCACCTAACACACATCCCCACTCATCATAACCTCTCAGCGGTTGCTCCGTGAGTACAATGAGTGGGTGGTGAGCGGGGATGTACGTGCAGCCGTGTGCATGCCCTGCCCATACATCGGCGCATGCACGAACCCACCACCCGGCAAAGCTGTGTAAAAATAGCCTGTGCGGAGCCACTCAAAGAAGAACAGATGGTTGCTGCCTTGTAAACAAGATTCTTCGAGACGGCATCAAACATTCTCACAACACCCACCCTTCCAGCCCCGGATGGAATTTTCTTCCTAGAAAGGGTTGGAAGGAACTGTCATTCTGAGGGGGAGAGTGCTTTTTATACTAGAGGAGCTTGAGACAATCACGTGATCTATTTGAATATGGTGAGCATGCACAACCTAGTTGTGAGAATGTTCGGAGCCATCTCGAAGATCCTTCTTTACAAGGCAACAACATTCTGATCACTCAACATGGGGAGGAATTGTAAACAAACAGCTTTATTTCCCAGTCTGAAACATTGTAAAACTTGTCTGTTTCAGCACACGTTTGGTGAGGGAATGGGGTGAGGGGTGTATGGCTTTTGCCGGGGGAGGGGGGGGGGGATTGGCTCGTGGACTGCAGGGTTTAATATTGATTGTTGATTTATACTGTTTTAAGTATTTTTATATATTTTTTATGTACTTATATTCATGGTCTTTTTCACACAGACACTCTAACACTGATAAAATGGGTGTTACATTTTATTATACATGTTGCAGGGCACTTAAGAACAGCCATACTGGGTCAGACCAATGGTCCATCTAGCCCAGCATCCTGTCTCCGGCAGTGGTCAATCACGGTGGCTTGGGAGAAGCACCCAACACGTCACAATGGGGGATCCATTCCCTGTTGTTTTCCCCCAGCTCCCGTCATGTTCCCTGATCCTGTCTGGCTAATCGCTGCTAATGGGGCTATCTTCCAGAAACTTGTCCAAACCTCTTTTAAACTCAGCTATAGTACTGGCCCTTACCACTTAGAGCACACCTGCAGTCCTGCAACATGTATAATAAAATATAACACCCCTTTTATCAGTGTTAGAGTGTCTGTGTGAAAAGGGCCTTGTTGTAAGCCACCCCGGGCCGCCATGGACGGGAGGGGCGAGGTACTAAATATTTTAATGAATAAATCAAAACAAACAAATTTGGGCTAAATGTTTTTTGGTTTTGTTTTTTAAGTCTTCTAGCCATAGGTCTAATTTGCTGAAGGATAAGCTTAGCAAGGGAGGGTATGAAGCTCCAATGAACCGAAGGTCTTCGACGGTTTCATAAATGTATGTTGGAGATTGTTTATGCACAAAACAATCCTGGCTTGGTGTAGAAAGGGAGGGGGGTGCACTAGGAAACTATTCACAGTATCTTCCATCATCGCTGCAGTTCTGATTTGACCTATTGTGAAAGTAAACCCATCATTCGCACTCACAGCCAGCCCCCACCAACAGAATAGCTACCGGATAAAACGACGTCTGTTTTAAATGTGCTCAAATGACTAACCATGATTTCAACTGTATTGGGGGCGGGGGGGGGGGGGGGGGGAGCTTTATAACGATAACTCAGTCATTGCTAGCTGAATCTCAGGTACATCGTTAAGCTTTTACAGAGACTTGAACAAGAAGCTCTGCTGCTATAACTCCAAATCCATAAAGTTACAATTTAGTCAGTTTCAAGCTGCTACTGTTCTACTGCCAAAATCATATGAGTGTAGGAAAGTATTCACTTTACTCATTTAAACCCTTAAGTAGGACAGCTTTCACAGGATTTAATGGAAAATAAAAACAGATTGGGTTCTGGTATCATTTAAGACAGGAATGGCCTGGAAAACAAAATTCAGAATTCTGATGCTAAATGTGAGAAATATTAGGCATCTATTGAAAATGAATTCTATAATTGTGTGAGCACCAACGTCACTTCTGTGTAAGTGGCTCCTTCACATGGCTGTAGTATTGTAACATAGGAACTAAGAGTATTCTACTTGTTTAGAAAAGACGTCTATGGCATATTAAAATATCTTGATTTTTAATTCAGGAAGCAACACTTTTAGTATTAAATAATAGAGGAGTCTCGTTAACATACTTTTACTCATTTCCCTTCCTGAGTTTGATTTTCACAAACACCACTATCAGCCAGACATAGGAACAGTACAAAGTTAATTCACGAATAAGAAAGTTTCTCTTTTCCGTTTCTATCTGAAAAAGTGTTTTTATCATCCCACTTTTTATATTTTCCTAAACATCACACTCAGTATTACATGCACTGGGAAAAGATATCTATGGGTGAAAACAAATGGGATTGCAGCAAGCCAGATCCCCTGGCCACCCTGGGGCGAGCCACTGCACCTGCCACACTGTGGGCCAACAGGAAGAGAAGTTCAAACCATTTTATGATCAAAATTACATTTTATTTTACTACTTAAATGTGGCGATCTGTATAAGATTTTGGTTTTATTATGCTGTGTTTATTTGTTTATATACTGAATGAATACGGCAAAAGCTAAATAAACTTATTTACTAATTACTATACTATACTAATTACTAATTACTATACTAATTACTATATAGCACCATCAATTTAACTGGCACTGTAGAATAATTAATCTTTTAAAAATTTTATTCATGCTTAGCTGACTACTACTAGCGTTGGGGCGGGAAAGCTCATTTGTCCAGATGGACAAGATGGCTGCAGGCATGCTAGTAGTCCGCCAAAATGCTGCGCTAGACTTAAGTGGGTGCCAAGTCCTTGCATACGATGAGAGAGAATTGGCAGCCTAACCATGGCCAGCAGCTTGCTGTGAATGAGGATTCATCACCCACATCAACACACAGCTAAGGTGTGCACAACCCCTCGCAAACTGTGGCCCTGGTGATTTGGTACTACTTTGACTTATCTCAGCACGTTCTCCTGACATTCCAATTTCTGGAAATTTTAAGCATTAGCTAAAAATAATTAGGTGCAGGAAAGATGCTTGAACGCCCCAACCTTAAAATAAATTTTAAAACCACCATTAACACCATCCAACCTTTGTAATACCTCTGAGGCAAAGTAACCATTTGGCTATGCTTTATTTACTCCATTATTAACGATTATCCAACAGTCTCACTGATTCTTTTACTAGTTCCCTTCTGACGTTGAATGCTCTTGCAGCTTCTGATGCACTTTAAATGGCACTTTCTAGTCTTTAGTTAACTGTGTTTCAAAAACTCTTATCCTAAATCCTGGGCAAGTCTCTATCAGTCTCAGTTCTGTATCTGTAAAATAGGAAGAATGACCTACCCCACAGGGTAATTAGAATTAGGGTGAATTAGATAAGGACTGTATAGCACTGAAAGTGCTATATAAATGATAAAATAATTATTTTAAATTACCATCTCACATTTCTCATAGTTTCTATTGTTTTCTGTTGGCTACAACTGGGCTGGAATTTAATTTACCTAATCAAATCATATTTAGTTCAACCTCCTGGACCTCGTCGTCTAACCACACAATTCCACCTTCCACCCCCATCACTTCCTTTCTTGTTTAGAAGTAGGTATACCTTCCATGACTCACCTCTGGTATGTTTAAACAGCTTCCATGCTGTGTCTGAGGATTTTAATTTCCTCATGTTTAAGTTCGGGGCCTTGTGACTAGCTTTCTTTCTCCCTTCACCTTTCTGAAGTTTAATACCACAGTGCTACTTTTTGCTCCATTGCTCTCCTGAGGCTACTGAATTCAGTTATGCTGTGGTCAATAGTACTTAGTGGCTTCACAACAGTAACTTTTTCTGTGAGCCATAGCACGGTATTTAGTGCAACAAACAGATTCTGCGTCTGTGTGCTTTAGGGCTAGCTGGTCCAATCAAAAATGGTTTCAAATATAAAAAAAATACTATTTTCCCCTCCTCTTGCTCTGATGAAACAGATGGCCAGTTTGTATGCAGGTAAATTATTTCACTCATTAGAAACACTGCTATTAGATTTAGTCATGTCTTCGATTACCGTCAAAACTGCACTCACAATCTCTCCTGATTCAGAAGCCAGCTGTGTAAACCCAACAAAGGGTGTCTGTGCTCGTGTAACATGGGACTTATTTCCATACAGTCTGTTGGGTCCTTTTCACTCAGACTTTATTTAATTAAATTCTAGAAAATTCTTCATATAGACTGCAATCTCCCTCTCCTATCCTACTGTAGCTTTTCTGTATAGTTTATACCTAAAAATAGGGAAAACCAAAAGACACCCTTTAATTTGATTAGAATATATAAGGTCAGACCCAACGTCAGTTATGTCCACAAGCAGCAACAATGAACAACTGATGTTCACACCAATAGAGTTTGTGGAAATAACTGCAAAAATATGCTAACTTGGGTTGCCCCCACATTATGATTATGGTTCAAGGAAATCCAAACTGGTTCAGGTGATTTATAAGAAAGCAGAAATTAACGCACACAGAAATCCTTTTGCAAAAGGGAAAAACGTGTCAATTTGGACCAGCAGCTAGAAAAGAACCAGTAAAGAACTCTGAAGCAAGGGAAAGGTAAGAGTCCACCCTCAGACTGGAAAAAGGAAAAAAAAAAAAAGCTTGAAGCCAAACCGAATAACACGGTAAAAGGATGTTCCAGGTACTTTGTTACCTAGAAACAGAACAACAGGTGACGGGGAAAACACCGAGATTCTGTGATGGAGAAAAGGGGTAGGGGGCTGCCAGGACTGTTTGGTGGTGGTGATTTGTCTACCAAATTTTCAAATGGCTAAGGAGAGATAGCAGCTACGCTCACAACCTGCCAGAAGTCACACCATTCACAATAACTTTAGATTCAAATATTCTTACAACAAAAAATACCCTGGTTGAGTCAATGTTAATTAACATAAATGCAGGCTTTAAACAACTTATTGTCAAAGTTATGAAGTTGGACTGAAAAAAATTGTATTACTTTAAAAAGCATTAAAATAACAGAAAAATAGTCTTATCGTGGAAATCAGATTCTAGCTCCTGCCCTTCAGATTTCGTTTTCAAAGTGCTTCCACTTGAGCTATAGAAGCAATCACTGCTTGCTGTTTTTAATTCAGCCACTAGGAAAGTACTTTGAATACTGCTCACTAGTTAAGTTACTGTTTGTTAGGATGCTGCAGCAGCATTAGCAGTGTGGCTCATTAGCTAAGCTTCAGGTCGACTACATTATTTTCTAAACTGTCTGTCCCATGCGTATTCCCAAGAGAAATCTATCATTCACATCCCCCTTTCTCCCAACCACAAAAGAGGTGATCGTGGAAACATGGAGGGTTGTTTGGGTTCTCTAATATGTAGTAAGAATGGGACTCACACTGAAGTTTTTCGTCACTGTAGATATATTTATAGTACTTCTTTCCTATGTGGTAGATTCCTTGGTGTATAATAAGGAATAAGCTCTCCCTGTAGCATTTCCCACAGTCAGAACATATAATTTCCCTTTCCCATGTGCATTATCTTATGTTTATAAGAGTGTCACGCTCCTACAGAAGCTTCTCTCACAATCCTGGCATGTATAGAATTTCTCTCCTATGTGGATTCTCAGGTGTACTGTAAGGGCTGAGTTCATAATTAAGCTTTTCTCCCAGTATTCATATGGTTTCACTACTAAATTCACAGCAAAGTCTCTCCCATACTCCTGATACCTGCAGGGCTCCTCTGTGTGGATTGCATGACTCCTTATTCATTGATGGTCTAATGTTACATTATAGCTAATTGCCTGAGGTTGGAGTAGAAAAACTTTTTTTCTTTTAAGCAAACTTAAAAAACCTCACAATAGTCACATATACATCTAATATTTACCTAAAACACCCCGATCTTCCAGTCTTTTTTTCAAAGGTCTGCCATGTGAACTACAGGATCAACTGTTAAATTCCCACTTTAATTCTGTCACTAGAAAAGAGGCTTGCATATTGTTCACTAGTTAAACAGCTGTTTTTACTACTGTTGTAGCAACACTTACAGCATATGGATAGTTCAGCTTTGGGACACTATGGTAAGAGCCTTGGGTTGCTTGCCCATGCTAAGAAAGAGGTGGGGACTAATGTGAGTTTAACTCTCGTCGGTCTGGTCATGTGAAACCCGGTCCGGTTTTATCGTTATTAGCCCCTCGTGCCGACGACTGGGGGTTTCACGTGACCAAACTCATGTTAGTCCCCACCCCGTTCTTAACGTGGGCAAGCAGCCTTAGATTCTACTCCTTTACTGTGCTCATGTCATCCCTCTTAGGTTATTTAGAAAATGTAGGAAGATTTTCTAGTTCTCTGGCCAGATACAGATGGAAAAGAAAAAGGGTGAGCATTCCCCAAGACCACATGAGAGCTGTCGCTAGGGAGAGTATGTGTGCCAATCTTTGAATCAAAGTTCTGAGTGCAGCAGGTGGATCAGCAGGATTCAAAGCAGGACTATCCTGTCTAAATTAGGACTGCTGAGAAATCTGGCAGGATCAGAGGCTCATAAAGAGGTTGCTTGATTACTCTGCTACCAGGGGATAGTAGGAGTGCCTAAGCAGTAAGCCCTTTGGAGTAGGGACCTGTCTGTAACGATTGACTGTACAGTGCCAGGTACACTGCTGGAATAATTAATAATAATAAAACTCATTTGTGTTCTGTTTAGGCCTAGTAAACCAACTGTGTGAAATATAGAATGACTGGCTCTCCAAATGTCAGCATGCCTGATTCGGCTAACTTGGACTATCAAGCCAGGTTCAGTACTGGATGCCCAAGAGGGGTGTCTTATCTTAACACACCTAATTCTTGCTGACAAACCCTAGCAGAAATATTATCTAACAATTCACTCTCTAATGCATGTTTTCACGTCGATTTACAACAATCAGTCGAAAGCTTCTACCATTCTGTCCCAAATGGCAGGGCGCTTTAGAAGCACTTTGAATAAGTGATCAAAATGGATAATTTTATAGATTTCAGCTAAGGAAAAGCAGTGATATCCTTTTATTTCTGTAATTACAATGAATTTACAGTACTCAAAGGTGTAGCAAAGTCTGAAAAAATTACTAAGCTTAGTCCACCAAGAAACATTATCCTATCACTCAACCCTTAATCTCCAGGTTAATGTTCATGTGTAATTTTTGTTGAATAAATTTAATTAAAACGCAAATTTAACCTTTTATTTTTCCTCAAATAGTTCTTTAAGTAAATAATTTCCCTTTCTTTTAATAAAAAAGAAAAGAAAAAAGTAACAGCTACTAGAATTATGCACACGTGCTCAGATCCTGTGCTAATATTCCTTAGTTCCTCGACAGCAAACATCGAGTGGCTACTAGAACAATAGAAGATTGGGGTAATATAATGAAAGGTATATACACTGCACTGCTTCAACTATTTTAAAAAAAGTGTTTTAAGCCAGCAACACAATATAAAAAAATCAAAAAGTCTTTGCAGGCAAGTTTTAATACTTCCTCAATCAGCCTTTCACCTTTCGGGGCTTGGGTTCACATATGGCTTTGTCCCAAAGCTCACTGTTTTTGATGTGTGGTAGAAATTATTTTTTAAAAAAAATAAGAGGTAGGCTAGAAGCACATGCATTACACAGGGTGGTACTGTTCAGAAAACTAAAAATTCAGCAGAGTTATTTTTTGAAGATCTAGGAAAGGAAATTAATTGTGGAGGACCCTGTAAGGGGAAGGCTACAAAAAAAAGACAACTCAGCTGTTGTCCACGATATGAACCAGCACAGAGTTATCACCCAACCACCGGTAGCTCAAAAGAATATGGATTGTTTACAGCCTGGAAGGGTGTAGGACTGGAAAGTACTCTGCATACCTGTCTCTAGCCAATATTATTGGGACTTTCCCCACCCTGTTAATGGCTTACAGGGTCAGATCCACAGCTGATGTAAATTAATGGAACACCCTTGAAGTCTTTGCAAATAGCTCATCTTTTAAATACACTTTTTGACACATAGAAAAAGAATATAGGAATAGTAAAAATCAGAAGCTCATTTATAGTACAGTTTATTACTTTCTAAGAGAGGGGGAGGGGGGGGTTCTTCCCAAATGTAAGAAATGGAGGCAAAGTAGTTCAGCTGATGACTAAGCTATTTAAACTATAAACATATACATACATATACATATACATATACATACATATATATATATATACATACATATATATATATATACATACATATATATACATACATATACATACATATATATATATATACATACATATATATATATATACATACATATATATATATATACATATATATATATAAACATATATATATATAAACATATATATATATACATATATATATATAAACATATATATATATATATATATAAACTTTATTACTTAGCCATTGGCCATCGTATTTAAACTTGATACTAGAAACTTCTCATTTTTGTATTTATTCATGTTTTTATTTTGAATCAATATCAAAATAAGCATGGCAAAAATAAGTTACTACATATAGATATGGGTTATTGGAATTTAAACTTTATTAGTGTGAAATATCTGATCTTCTGTCAGCTTAGTTTTTACTTTGCTTTTTATTGGCAGCAAACCATGGTCTCTTATTTCTCCTGAGAAATACAGGAACCAGTTCGAAAGACAACAACCTGCTGCATTACAAGAAAAATACAACAGATAATCTCTACAGAAGATTAATATTTATGTAAAACACCACATTGTTGTTTTTCCTCAAAACTACCTTCTTCTAAATAACGTTCAGTATCTTTTGTGGACAAACTACCCAAGACCAATAGAGTACCAAGAAAATGAAGTATTAGCTAGCAGGCACCTCAGCAGGGGAAAAAGTTTTTAATTAAAACCAGCATGAACAAGTCACAAAGGAAGTACAGTAAAGCGTTCAGGATGCTCTGACTCAGCTGAGCCTTTGGAGTAGGACCTACTCTAGCAAAAAAACTGGCAATTTTTTAGACATTGCTGTGCAACAGGCAAGCTGTTTACAGGGAAATACACACCCTGCCTAAATGTTATTGAAGGGTCATTTAACAAATTAAGAATGGCAATATTTCCAGAAGAAATTTTAATCAGTTTAAAATTGATAGAGGGAAAAAACAAAACAAAAAGAACACAGGAGATTAAAATTTTGCATACATTTTACAATCAAAGTTTCTGGCATTGAGCCTGAAATAATATCACTGCTTTTTGATTGAGAATTCAAAAGTTAGGAACTATCAGACTAAACACTCGACAAAGAGTCAAAATTGGGTAACTCTGCCTTGCCTTAAGAGAAACAATAACTCATTGTGACTTATATTTTAGCAGTGAAGATGAATGGAGGAGCCTATAGATGTTCTGTACAAAACAGATGATACTTCACTAAAGGTTCTTGACCTTTCAGCTTCCAAATCTTATTTGCAGCAATATGAAAATGACTGCTAGTTACCTGTAAATGGGAACTTGAAGTAGAATAGAAAGCCCCTATCCAGTTCCTTCCTTATTCAAGACACATTTTAGCTGTCCTGAAACTTTCAAACGCACTATTACTAAAGTAGAATCCCCACCTCTAGTTCTACAGGCATCATATAGTGTTTTTTATCAGGGATCTCAAGTCCAGTTTCCTTTTAATATCTTTTGCCAAGATTTAAATAAAATCTAGGGGACAGTCCTAAAGAGTGCGGAAAAACGAAATCTCAGTAGAGTAGGACCTGGAGAAGTTCCACCAAATGAACCAGATTTTCAATCTTTTGGCACAATCCCACAGACATTGGTGGATGCCAATAAGGTACAGAAGAGGTGCCCATGTGCAGGTGAATCTCCCAGTTTGAACATCCTTTTACATCCATAATAAAGGAAAAGAAATAGAATGGGGAATCCATTGCTTTTTCTTTGTTGAACAGTAGCTTGGAAGTCAGGAAGAAGCTGAGAAAACAAACATCTAAAATGTGCTAAAGTATCAAGAAAACCTGGGATAATTTACTTTTGACATAGATAATTTACCAGGGAGTAGTTAGAAAAAATACTGTAATGGAAGCCAAGGCTTGGTTAAGTACCTAGAATTAATCAGAAGGGCTTTGACCACACATGGGGCAGAGATAGTACAGGAAGGGAAATCAGAAAAGAGGCGTGACCCCCCAGTCTCTAGTTTAATGGTTTATTTTCCCTCCACAATGCTGTGCCCATTAGGTGTTCCACTTCATGTGCAGGCTTTAAAAAAAATGAAGCTAGATGCTTGCAAGAATAGTAAGCCGATAAGCAGGATTCCTACAGGGAACTGACTTTTTAGATGATTTTCTGTTTGCACGGAAGTCCGAGTTAGATTTGACCAGATACTAAAAGATTTTAGAGGAAAAACAGAGGAGTTGGAAGTTTCTTTAGCAAAAAAAAGGAAGGGGGGGAGGGGGTGAAAGGAAGAAGAGAAACTGCCCTTGGAAAGCTCACAAATCAGTTGCTTAGGACAGAATTAGGAAGGTACCTGGGGATTTCAAAACTCTCTTAGACCAAATTGTTAATATTAAAAATAAATAAATAATAATAATAAAAAATGACAAGATAGAATGTCATAAGAGAATAGGGAATGGACTGGTGCCAGCTCTCTATCAGCAGGGATGAGTGAGTGGACTGGAGTTCCCTTTTCAGAGATTTAATTTGGATTTGGAAAGCTCCCTGCACTAAAACTGAGCTTGATCCCAGATTTAAACAAAATTGGTGGTCTTCTCAAAAATCACAAATTTAGTCTTTCTTCCTGACATGCAAGAGACAACAGGAAATATACACATTGTGATCAAATTACACTACTGGAACACCCTGATTTCATGTCATGGATCCATCAACAAAATAAAAACAACCATGGAAACCCACAAATCAGCTACCAAAGACAAAGAGGAAACAGAGAAAACTCCATCACCACTCTCAAAAAAACCTCAACCATCGTAAAGGAATGTGAATATATTTATGCAAACACCAAAACATAGTATATTTGGCTAAATAAACTAGCTGTGCAAGAGATGGTCCAAGCAAGTTATGGAACAGTTAGTAGGAGTTTGGGTCATTTACCAATGCATTCAAATCATCTCTGTGAACTAAACTGCACATACACCTAAGAAATTAAGAGTTTCCTTTTAAGTAAAAATCATGAAACATGGTAGGCAACTCCAAGAGTGAGGATTCTCAGTCACTTTCATAAAGAAGAGAATTACTGTGAGGTATGCACTGATCAAGAGAGTTTGCTCAAGTAAATAAACACAAAAAATGCCTTCAGCTCTAAAACGTGAGATGTTTTTCAGCAAACCTACATAATGGACATTTTGATAAATGCAGAAAGCTTGGTTTAACCTTGTAAACACTGTTTGTTTGAGGAAACATTTCACAAATGAGTTCACTATTGAAAAGCTACCACTGGAGGAAAATTTAGCTACTAATTAAAGCTCTGAGATACCCAAGGTAACATAAGTCAGTCTTCAAACATCCTTTCTCCACTATAAACAGTCATTTGTACATGACAAAATAATACTCATCTGCCAGTTTAATTTATGTTGCTATAAGTTCTGACTGCTGCTTGCCTGCAAGAGGTCAGAGTTTGAGTGTCCCTGCAGGTGGTAAATTCTAGAATCCAGAGTTAGTTTGTACTTCCGACAGGGAAAAAGTATTTCAGCTTGAATTTTTAATCCCAAATGAGTGTCAGTTAATTATTACATAACACACAGTGTTATTGGCTAACTGTTCTTATCCTGGAATCTTTTCATGCTGCAAGAACAAATCATTTTTAACATGATTCATGTTAAAATGGTATCCTTAAAATTCTGGATGATTTAAGAGCTTAAGACCCCTGATAACATCTACAGTGTATACTTGGTCTTATTCAATAAATATTTCAATAATTTAAACTTTTTTTGTAACAAGAAATGGCTATTCCGCCCAGCAGC
Source organism: Sphenodon punctatus (assembly GCA_003113815.1). Taxonomy (NCBI): domain Eukaryota; kingdom Metazoa; phylum Chordata; class Lepidosauria; order Sphenodontia; family Sphenodontidae; genus Sphenodon; species Sphenodon punctatus. The sequence goes on from QEPC01013568.1 coordinate 1,820,621, forward strand.
TCTTTTTCTGTTTTCTTTTAAATCACATTTTCCTGATTTTTCAGATATTCTACCAAGTCCCTTTTTCACCAGAAGGGGTATTTTCTATATAGTTATTTTCTGTACAAAGTATGCTGCGCACCTTATAGGGGGTCAGACAATGACACACAGGGTCAAATCCTCAGTTGATACAAATCAGCGTTAACACCCCTGAAGTCTTATGGTCACCCCTCAAAATGCTTATAAATCAAGGGGCCCAAACCTCTGTGCCGAGTGTCTTAAACAAGCATGGACTCCAATGGGAGTTGCAAGGACTGAGCACCTTGTAGCAATTATTCTTGAAGCAAGACAGGCAACAGGGTCAGAAAAGGTGCAGACAATAAGGGTTGTAAGCTTGGGCGTGTTTTGCAGTTATGCATGCCACTGTTAAAAAGAGAGGTTATTTTGTGCTTTTGGGTATCTATATTCAATAGCTACAATAGTGCAAGGGGGCCACTGCCCCGAGTTGCCAGAGGCAGGAGGGATGACACAGAATTTTTAGTATAAAGAAAGAAAGAAAGCAGCCCAGGTGCCTGACTATGGAAGGGGGTCCTTTGTAATGGCCTGAGTACTAACCTCCACCTTGGATCCCAATAAAGGGCCCCTTAAGGGCAAGCGGGTGGGGCCTCTAAGGCCAAGGCTCCCACAGCCTTGCTATTCCTCTGTCTATATTAACTACTTATGTTTTGTGTGGAAGGGATTGGGAAATGGGATCAGTGGATTAAGACAAGCAGAAAGATCCCTGGCAGAGCAAAGGGAAAAAGTGGAAAATACACAAAGCTCAGTAGCAAACAGAAAAAGGCAGTGACATGGTGAAAGAAGAAAAACATGAATGGCATGTCAGCTAAGTAAAATCAGACTTTGGACTAACCAATTACTGGCTAACAAATCAATACAGATTCAGTTATGAGCTTAAAAAAATCCACACAGTAGGAAGAGATGACGCCAAGGCAGCAGTGAATCAGTTAACATTTCTGGAGATGCTGAAGGCAGACTTAGGTTTCTATATGGAAGATTTGCTGTGGTAGCTGGGAACTTGCTACTGTAAACCCAGTCTTTTCCAATACATTGGTTTTGCAAGGACAAACCAAGCTGCAAACCCAGCACATTCCTGGAGCCCCTTGCTGTTTATTTAGGGTTCAATTCCACTCACTATCATTATTATTTATCATCATCATCATCATCATTATAAGCATTTATATAACGCCAGCGCTTTACAGAAAAGAAGATAGACACGGTTCCTGCCCGAGAGCTTATAATCTAAAGCATCATGTTTACTTTGGTAACCAATGCTAATCCCAGCCCTAAATAGCCTGGGCCCCACATAGTTGAAGGACGGCCTTTCTTACCATGCTCCACCCACAACCCTTGTGGTCGGCTGGGAGCATACTCTTGCGGGTTCCACCTGCCAATCTTCTTCAAATAACAAGAGCCTATGGAGTGGCGTTCACTGTTGCTGCCCCTCTGTTATGGGACTCCCTTCCCCCAGAGGTCCATCAGAGCCCGAGCATTTTCTGGAGGCAGTGCAAAACCATTCCCCCCACCCCACCCCAAAAGCATTTGACAGGTGAGGCTAGGGTGGGTGGATTTAGGGGTGAGTAGGAATTTTAAAGGGATTTTAATTAGGTCTGCAACCATTAATCGAATTGATTAATTGTTCTAAAACCAATTAAAATTAGTCATCATCATCCCCCTCCCCACGATTAATTGGTTAGCTGCCAGGGCCTTCCGACAGTCCATAGTTCTACATCTGTAGCTCATGCGTTCCAGCAGAAGGTGTGTTCACACAGCGCACGCCAATTAGGCAAATCTATGCAAATCTTAATTGATTGATTGATTGATTAATCGGTAAAAAGGCTTAATCGATAAATCAACTCACATTTCTAGCCAGGTTGCAGCCCTAATTTTAATGTATTTTTTGTTTTAAATATTGTAATTTGCCCTGAATCTTTGGGAAGGACGACGAGGTAAACATTTGAATAATTAAAATATATGTTGGCTTTCCTTTTCCTAATTTATCTACTTAGCAATTTATCTAATTTTCAGTTTTGTGTTCCCTTGGTTTCTGGACACATTTACAAGTGTGAAAAACAACTTTCAGCAATTTTAAATCTTTTTCCCATTCTTGGACACTGACAAATAAGATAAAGTAGAGGCAGATGAGCAAGATGGCCAAATGCAAATTTAAAGCAAAATCATGAATCACCAGAATTCATGAATTAAGGTTAAACAGACTCGTAAACATTGGTAAAAAGGAAAGGTTGGGATTATTATTTATTATTGTTATTGATGGTGATGTTGTCATCTTCTGGTTTTTTAACAACTCACAGGGTCTTGCCTTTAATGTCATATGAAGGCAATCACCCTCCACTGAAATGCATCTGGTTTGAAATATGGTAATATTTAAGAGTTTACATGAATATCACCTAACATTCTAGAAAGAAATGAAAAGTAAATATCTAAGATTTTCTTTTATAAACACACTAATGTCAATGTTTACTTCTATTATGAGATTTTTGTTAACACAAAAATACCTTATTTATTTAAATGTTGAAAATGGTTTATGTAAAGTCAAGGTGAACAACATGTATAATTATATCGACTTGGCTATTTAAACCAAGCTGATCTTACCATTGTCTAGAATAATTCACATTACTGGTTTGTAAGAGAATATGTTCTAACACAAGCTGTTTATGTAGATTTAACTTTCACAAAGGTTAGCTTTGTTTTACCTACAATTCACATTTTAAACTTTTATTTAAACCATGTGCCATTAAAAAACCCAGCTAGGTCGAATGTGCAATAATTAGCAAAGATGAACAAAGTAATATTTTTGCTTTAAAGAACCTTTAACGTTAAAAAAACTGAGTTCCTGGTTTCCAACTCCTAAAATCTAGTGAATGGCTGAAAACACCGAGGCCAATAATTTCAATTTAAAGTAGTTTCCCCCTGCCCCTCCTCTCACATGACAAATTTGTTGGGCTATACCTTGTTATAGCACTCTCTCTATGGTTTAAGTAACTTTTATGATCAAAGATCAGGACGGATTTAGAAATATGAATTTCAACTGGCTTCACATTTTTCTAAAATTCACAGACATGAATTGCAAATATTTTAAATCCTGAAACAACTGCTGGATATAACCGATACATTTCTTCCTTTGGTAGGTGCAGAACTGGAACCTACCACGTCTAGCCATGTTTAGAGAGGGAAGTGTTAGCCCTTTTCACAGTTTTCAGTGAGAAAAAAAAGACATACATTCAACACAATCTACTGGAATTTAACAGTGCCCTTTTGTAACCCCAGCTCTCTCGAGAATCCACAGTAATCAGATGTCATTTGGTTTTTAATAGTTCTTGTGTTACATTTCAACAGTAGCTTGTTGGTAAGAGAGACTGAAAAGAACACTGCCATTCTAAACTTTTTCAAGATGATTCTTTTGGTCAAAAGAGTGGTCAACTTATAAGTATTTTCCAGTATCACCATTTTTGCATGTTCACATAGTTTAAAAAGCCAGCAAAAGAGAACTATTGAAAATGGTTATGTATCAGGGAAAGGTTTTCACACCAGTACAGATAGAACAGGTAACCACCTGTTCTATCTGTACTGGTGTGAAAACCTGTAGCAAACCTGTAGAAAACAAAAGCGCTGTAGCAGGTGTTAAGAAAGACAGGCGCTGGAGCTAGCAGAGGATTGCACCCTACGCCCAGTTAAACACCTGAAGCACAAGGGGCTGGTGGGTATAAATGGAGCGAGCCCTCAGTCTGAAGCGAGATTTGCTGGATTGAGGACCTTCAGCCTGGAGCTCCTGAACGCAGCCTGCAGCTCCTGAAAGCCTGGATGCAACCCAACCATAAGGAAGCAACGGGATCTTTGTGTAGCCAAGCCAGCCAGCATTGCAGGTGGGATTCACCTTGATATTAGAGGATTTTTGTTTGTTTGTTTGGGATTTACTGAACTATGTCTGATTGCTGCATGGGCAGGGAAGGTTGTTCTATGTTGGAGGGGGAGGCCGGACGTTTAAAGATTCTTAACCTTGCCCGACAAGGTGCCTAAATCAGCCCAGAATTAAAGGCTACTAAAGCGGTCTGTAACCCAGAAATTAAGGAATCGTGTCTCTGGGTGTTTTTACACGAGACACAGACCTGCGGGTTTCCTGGTAAACACGGTAATTACCTGCTCGTGTAAAAGTCTCTCATGCAAGCTGTCTGGGAAAAATTCCCAGATTAGTAAAACCTTGACAAAGGTTTTACTAATTTGCATTTTAAATCTCCTGCAAGCTCTCCCTGGCAGCCCTGCCAAACAGCTGTTCGTTGGGGCAGCTGGGAGGAGTGCGCACTTTGCTCTGCCCCCCCATCGTTACGCAAGCGGGCTTCTTGTTTAAGGGCACCCCCTACCGTGTGCATCTGGGGGGGATGGTGGGAGTCTCCTGAACCCGCATATTTCTCACGCTCATCTAAAAATGCCCTGTGACGGGTCACGGCTAATTCCCCAAGAGGCATTCCCAGTAGACCTGTAGGGACTGGAGGAACGACTCTGTCTCAGTGTCCTCCCACAGGAGCGGGAGGAGGGCAGCGGCTGGAGCGACAGTGGTGCCGTTCTCTTACTGAAGTGGACCGATTGCGACATAGTCAGTTTACGTACCTATGCCGTGGCTGTGCAAGCAGCAAAGAGGAATTCTTTGCTGCCCTCATAGCATCCGCAAAGTCTCGTTATCCGTTTTGTGGATAAAACCACATCACATTTTCAACGCCGCACTTTTGACAGTGACTCTGAGGTAATCAAAGCTCCGTCCTGTCCTGTTTTATGGGATCAATTCCAGCGTGTATTGTCCTCTGATGTGGAGGATGTCCTTGGGGTTGTTCAGGCCACTTATTGTGAATTGGACCCATGCCCATCCTGGCTGGTCAAGGACAGCCAGGAGACGTTAGCGCCATTGCTGGCAGGGACAGTCAATGCCTCCCTTAGGGAGGGCAGAGTGCTGAGCTGCCTCAAGGAGGCGGTGGTGCGGTCTCTGCTCAAAAAACCATCACTTGACGTTGATACCCTAGCCAGCTATTGGCCAGTCTCTAACCATCCCTTTTTAGGGAAGGTTATTGAGCAAGTAGTGGCCCATCAGCTTCAGGGGCATCTGGACGGACCAATTTTTTATTATTATTATTATTATTATTATTATTATAAGCACTTGTATCGTGCCAGCTGTGTACCTGGCGCTTTACAGAACAATGAGATGGACGCAGTCCCTGCCAACGGCTTACAATCTAAAAGACTTGGAGGGGGAATACAAAGAGAGGGGACATAAGGAGAGACCAGGGATAAAACATTCAAGGAGAGGGGACATAAGGAGAGACCAGAGATAAAACATTCAAGCGGATGCGAAGTCTCAGGTGCATGTGCTTGACTTGGTTGCAGTTAGGGAGGAGTCAGGGAGAGGGCAGCCAGTAAATGTTGAGAGGAAAGTTCTAGCAAGTGTCGGGAAAGGCGGCAAGGAAGAAGGTGGGTTTTGAGGAGGGATTTGAAGGAGCGGAGGGAGGAGGCAAGGTGGATGTGGGCAGGGAGGGAGTTCCAGGCATGGGGGGCAGCGAGGGAGAAGGGATGAAGGTGGTTAGGGGAGCAGGGGAGATGAGGGAGAGCAAGGAAGGGGGCAGAGGAGGAGCAGAGAGTGCGTGCAGGAGTGTGTAAGGGCTGAGATCTAGATTGCCTAGATCTCTCACTGTCTGGTTTTAGTCCAGGTTATGGCACTTAGACTGCACTTGTGGCCTTGGTCAACGACCTCTCCCGTGAGTTGGACCAGGGCAGTTCAACCCTGTTGATCCTATTAGACCTCTCAACTGCATTTGATACCGTTGACCACGTGTTGCTGGCAACTCGGCTGTGGAACTGAGCTGGAGTGGGCGGTACCATTCTTGAATGGTTCCGCTCTTTCCTGGCCGGTAGCACTCAACATGTGGTGCTGGGTGATTATTCATCTTCTCCCTGGGACCTCACGTGTGGAGTCCCATAAGGTTCCATCTTATCGCCCCTCCTGTTCAACGTGTATATGCAGCCTTTGGGAGAGGTCATCAGAGGGTTTGGCTTACGGTGTCATCAATATGCTGACAACACCCAATTGTACCTCTCTTTTTCAGGTGACCCAGGCCTGGTAGTCTCAGTGCTCAACTGCTGTTTGTCAGCTGTGGGGAACTGGATGAGGGCGAGCTGCCTGATGCTTGTAGGGGGTGCCGAGGAGTGGTGGCCCCCATCATAGATGGGGTCTGTCCTCCGCTGGTATCCCAGGTCCGGAGTCTGGGGGTGCTCCTGGACCCACAGCTCCGGCTGGATGTCCAGGTGGCAGCTGTGGCAAAGGGCGAATTTCACCAATTACATCTGGTGCGACGGCTTAAACCGTATGTCTCAGATGCGGACCTGGCCACTATCATCCATGCTTTTAACACGTCAAGATTAGATGACTGTAATGTGCTCTACGTGGGGTTACTCTTGGGGATGGTCCAGTAACTGCAGCTGGTGCATAAACGTGGCGGCCCAGCTCCTTAGGGGGACGGGTCATCACAAGCACATTACACCGGTGCTCCGTTCTCTGCACTTGTTGCCAATAGTTTTCCAGGCCCAATTCAAGGTTTTGGCTTTGACTTTTAACATCCTAAATGGCCTAGACCCCACCAACCTGCGGGATCGCCTCACTCTCCGGGTTTTGGATCGACCCCTGTGGTCTCCTCCCCAGGAGGAGACAATAAGGAGGGCGTTCTGGGTGGCTGCACTGCGGCTGTGGAACTCCCTCCGCTCTTTCCGATGGCATTGTAAGACCTGGCTGTTCCACCAGGCCTTTGGTGAGGGAGACGAGTGAGGGGTTGGGTATGGGGGGATACTTTTGTTTTAGCTTTACTATTGTTTGTTTTAAAATATTGGTATGTGTTGTTGTATTTTAAAATGTTGTGAGCCACCCCGAGCTGCGAAGGCAGGCGGCAAATAAAATCTAATAAATAAATTAAATATCATTTGTGGGAATAAAACACAGTAACCCTCAAGATCACTTGTGCGGTAACGGATGTCAAATGCCACCTTTAAATAGCAAGAACTCTGTTTCAAACAGACAAATTTTTAAGTGAGGTGACAGCTTACCTCACTCATATCTATATTATGGTAAATTTGGCACTGTAAATAACAAGGAAATGCTTAATAAATCTGTTTAACTCAAGATTTCTGCATCCACCTTCCCACTTGCCCTATTTCTACATCACAAAACTCCTTTTAGTTCAACTTTGATGAGGCAGCTCTGCCCTGGTATCCTAATTTTTCAGAATAGTGTTGAAATCCACACCACACTATACTAAAAAGCAAAAGCAAAACCTAAGTATAATCTGCTCCTGCAAAGACGTTGTCTGAATTATAGGGATTCCGATATTAGATAGCAAGTTCTTATGAACAACAAACACACACCACTAAAATGTTTGCGGCATTAGTATCATGGCTTTTATATTACGGACCTTTATCACTTGGTTAACAGAGAAGCATAAATAAGAGGAGGGTCCAGATCATGGATCAGTGCTGTGGATCTGTCTCATTCTTTTGTGCATGTCCCTTCCCCTGAACTCAGTATTTCAGTGCTTGGGTGTAGGAACTGGACCCAGGGGTCAGATAAGAACTGGAAAGGGGCCAGATAAAGACTTGCTATGGGCCACAGTGGGTCATGAGGCCCGAGGTTCCCCACCTCTTCTTTATGTTACTGACCAGGGAGCACATTCTTATGGGGAATGGTGGTTTAGATGCTAACTAATATCTACAATACTGGAAAAGGCAAGGGACAGAAATAGTTGAGATGATTTGAACATCTTCCAGAGGTTCCTTTTTATTTGTCCAAGCATTTGGTAAACAGGGCTAGGGTTTGAAGAAGTTTGAGTATAAGAGGTTTGGAAAGTTTGGGGACTGTGTGTGTTGTAACCCACCTCGAGCCCTTGGTGTATGGAGGAATAATAAATTTAAAATAAAACAAACGAACGTCTGCTGCTATTCAAGCTTTACAGGAAGTTCAAAAGGTTGCACACACTCATCAGCAGAGGTTGATCAATAAAAACTAACTACGTGTTCCTTTGATTCTTGGAACCAATATGGCAACCACATTCTGAACTCTAGAATATTATGGTATTTTAGGGTGACAGTTAACTAGAGAGCTATTTTATGAGGTGTGGTGTAATCAAATGCTTAACAACAAAGCATGTTATATAAAATCCCTATATTTACAGTTGCACAGAGACTTGAAAGCATGAGTATGGACTGCATGAAAGATTTGTGAAGGCACACAACAGACATTCTTTAAAGAACACCAAAATACTCAAGCTATGGTTAATGTTCAAGCTATGCTTAAGGTTCTCCCAAGTTTCTTAGTTCGAATTAGAGCTCTTGTTTGTATCAGAACTGCATTATCCACTGTACCCTGGCTGAAGCAAAAGAAGTGCAGACCACAATTCTATTTCTCCCCCCCCCCCCAACCCCCAGTTTGGCTATGCAGATGAAACTAAAGTGCCAACAGCAGACTGATTTGGCACCAGTTTTGTTAATAACGTTAGTAAATTGCTTCTGTTGAATGATTCCACTTACAGATTGATTTAGTTACTCTGAAGTTTAAACAACTTTGCAACTATATATTTTGCTTTAGCTGGAAACAACCCACCAAATAGTAAAGTGATAAGCAGTATTATTTAGCCTCCTCCCTGCCAATTCCATTCACATATGGCTGATTATTAACGTATGACATTTTCATATTAGTTTTCCTCTGATGGCCTCTCCCAACATCCATTCTTCTTCCATGCAGAGGGACATGATTTCCTGTTCTTCACTATTTATGTCAGCACTACTTGTAGCTTAACTGACCTTTAAACTGAAAATGGTGTCTGTATTCCAGAAACCACTACCCCACTACTGTATGCTAAATTTAAATTAGGAACTTAAGGATGCTTCCTGCCTTTGCTAACATCTTGAACATATTTTCTCTCCAGCTCACCAACTTTTTAAAAACATTAAGTAGATTTTAAATGTTTTGATGGTCTCAAAGGCAATACCAATCACGTGACCATATTCAAATTATTTGACAACATGACCCAATTGTAATTTTCCTCCCCACCAAATATCTTCCAAAATCCTACTCATTGCTTCCTCTCAACTAGCTCTGGCATGAAAAAAGAAAGCTGTATCATGGAGCATGAGAAAAGCTAGAAACCACCACCACTTCACATACTCTATACTGTGCTCCGAGTATTCAAAATGTTGAAGCTAGATTTCTATTGCATTTACTGTGGTTGTACTTGGGACTTGCATTCACTGATCAAGGCCCTGTTGTGCTAAATGCTGTTGCATATTTAAAAATGCACATGCATTCCAAAGAGCTGGCAATCTTACTGTAAGACAAGAAACAAACAAACATACACAGATGGCGGACACAATACAGCACCAATCGGCGTGCAAAACATTGTGCGCATTCTGTGCTAGTAACAGATATTTAAGCTTCTTTTCATGTTGCAGCTTAATGACATTTTTCTGCGCCTTATTTTTGTATAATGACTGAGTTTTCGTTTGATTCTACTCTCATACTTCTTTAAAAAAACAAAAACCCAAAAAACTGGCTAAACCTCCTCACCTAGCCAACAGGTTAAGATTTTGCCTGATTTAAACGTGATGGATGGAAGGGCTTCGATCCTCCTGGGGTTTCTCAGTGACATGCCTTAGAGGTTGCTGTAGGCTCTGCCCATTCCCCAGAAAGGTCTTATGCAGAGGGTGAAACTAAGTAAGAGAGATGTTGGTACGTCTGCTTTTGGGAGATGATCTGGAGCTTTTCTTTTAATAAGTCACCACCAGAAAGGTGGGTATGGCCCTCAAAATAAGAAAAGTTTTCAGAAACCTGCTTTGTTACTGGAGATGACTTCCCTTCTACAAAATACATCCATTAATAAGTCCAAACTCCCTGAAGAAAGAGTGCCCGAGGTAGCCTAAAGTCAATTTTAAAAACTGGATGGTTATGTATTGTAGGGGTACTACTACTGTCACTTGTTCAGAGTGATTCATGCTCATTCTTATGTTGCGAGTGGAAGAATCCAGAGGACCATTCCATGAAGAGGAAGTTAACTAGTTTTACTGAAAGTGGAGGACAAACATACCTGACAGACATTCTATAACACTGGGAGTTGGTTGATAAACAGCTAGCACCAATGCACAAGGGTGCCATATTAATTCCACTGCAGTTACCAGTATCTCTCTCATAAATTCACTGGGTGTACAGCAGGCTGTCCAGCTAATGTAGAATATTTTAAGGGCAAAACAGTATCACAGATGTGAGGTTGCAGTAGGATTCCAGCTTCTATTCATTCACCAAATCATCCTTTCTAAAAAGCTATCAGCACAAATAGTTCTTCTACCGTCAAACTATTGACTTCCAGCTACTTTCCAGTTGATGTCTGGATCTACTCGGTGTTGATCAAATGATCTGCACAATCAAGGCCCTCCTGTGGAGGTTCCTAAATTCTTCAGATGGGACTGTAATTCTGGCTAGTGGTTGATATACCTTCAATGTCTGGGGACATGGGTCTCATTTTTAAGTTTCAAAATGGGGCATGCAGGACTACTATCCTAACACACTTCCTTGTCTGAGAAAATGAAGATACTGTGAAGATGTAAACCTGTCATGGCATCTCTTGAATTTCTGAAAACTGGTATGTACCTGTGCCTGGAAAGAACTAAATCTGTTTCTGATTGCATCACTACCAAAAAAAAATAAAAAAATCTCACCCATTACAAAGGAAGTACTTTACCAGACCGCAGCTTACAATCTCCATTGAAAGATGAGATTTAACCAGTAGCAACACACAGGAATATGACTTTTTTTAAAAATGGAGACAGTCCATTTCTACTCATACATCCCATAAACTTGAAACTGTATAACTAGAATATGTTGAAACTCATAAATCAATAATGTGCTAGCAAAAAGACCTGGCTTTTTTTTTTTTTAAAAAAGCTATATATATTGTTGTTTTTTAATTAAGTGTCTTGGTGACTGTAAACTGTACTGATCAAAGTAATTCTTGTCTGAATAAGTAATGAGTCCAGTCTGATCTAACTCTGATCCATAGTTGCATTCCACTTTCTAAACTGATCTAAATCACAGATCCAAACTGATTATTAAATTATTTTAGGTTTACCAAAATGCTTCATTAGTAGCTCTATTTATTTTATTAAATATTATTATTATTTTGGTTTTTTAAAAATACTATCTATGTTACTCTCCTTTAATTCCATCCTTCAGTTTGTAAATAATGTAAAAACTAAGGATGGGAATTTTGGATTCTGAGAGAACCAAATCTACCCAAAAATGGCTGATATCGGTTCTATCTGAAGATTTGGATCTTTTTCAGTTTCCAACAATTTGGATTTAAGTTTTTTTTAATTTGGATTTTTTTGCATTGCGGTTTGTTCCCACTGACTTCAATAGGGAAAAATGCATGCAAAAAATCCAAATTCGAATTAAGATCCAGAATTCCTAAAGAACCGAATCCAAAAAAATCCAAATGCAAAATTCCCCCTGGAGTCCCATCCCTAATAAGAACTACAGCATCTCTCTCTCAGGGCTCATGAATGGCTTCCCCCTGCTTCAACAAGTTATATGCCTGGGTTTTGTGGTGATAGCAAACCCATGTAAGTCAACATAGGGCTGTCATAAAGGAGTTGCATGAATGGGCAGGAAATGAAATTTGCTGCTTCAGGAAAGATGTGAAAGATGGATAAGAGACCATCTTTCACAACTGCAATGAAGACACAGCAGCAAAGGGTTCCCAGGATACAGCAAAGTAGAAGATACTTTAGTATATGAAAGGCTCAAGGATGTTAATCTCACTTTTGTTGTACAGCTTGGGGAGAAGGTAAGAATACTTTTTTTTAAAATGGTTAGGTTACAAAGGTGTTATGAAGAGTAGATCCCTCAGAAACGTTAGTTTCAAGAAATTAATAACTTTTTTCTTAGAAAAATAGTAATACACAAGTCTTTTCCCATCTTGAATGAGAAATTTCCTCACTTTGTGGAATATAGGAAAAACAGGGAAACTGAATGGAAGAAAGTTCCCACTGCCTTTTTACTGCCTTAGGTGAGATGGAAATGTAAGTTGCATACTCCCTCTAAGCTACTTATTTGGGCTAGATAATCTCTTACTGTATTAGTTGGGGAGCCGGTAGCTGATAAATTAGAAGCTATTACATTGGAATCTACAGGCCCTGTTAGGCAAAACTAATTCATTTGAAATAGAACATAACATTGTCTAAATGACCAATTTATATTGTCAATGTTATTTTAATTAAGGCACTTATATTGCTGACCGCAGTAGGAAGATGTGCTGAAGGAAACTGGCCATGGAGTGGAGAGCAGCTTTCTTTACAGCCAGCAACTATCTAAACCTCAAATGACTATAGCTCACAGCAGGTCTAATACACTTCCGCATGTAACTATGCTTTAATTTCCTTAAGACACAGGATACAAGTCTGATTTCAAATTGTGTCTGGGCTGAGATATTTAGTACTGATAAAGATTCAAAGATGTATATTTTAGCATTTTCAAGAGTTTGGAATACAACAACAGTTCCATAGCCCCACTATGCTGATGTTCCCGTCCCTCTTATCTTCTAACGGTGTTTGTGTTCGCAATCACCCAAACTTCAGTTGTCCTTGGGTTTAGCTACAGTATTTATGCCCCACAATGTTTTCCATTTGTGGAGGCAAGGATGTCTTCCAAAACGTCACCCTCACTTCCTTCTCTTAACGTGCAGTGTTTTCCATGCTTTGACATGCAAATGTAATGGCCTCTCAAACTTGGTTTGAGAAAATACCACTCATTTAAATTACTCTCAAACACTCGCGTTCTTTATTGCCCACATGCACTTAACAGATTTTTTTTTTTAATTATTATTATTTTGAAACAATCTTCCCCTCATTTCCAAAAACATCTTGATTCTCTGTAGCTGTTTCAGGGTTTACCTACTTTAAAAAAAAAGAAAAAGAAAAGATGCACACCCTCAAGTGCCAGTTGGCTCAAGGTAGTTATTATATGTATAAAAGTTAGTCTGACCATTAGCCGAAATATATGCTTGTTCCAGGCTACAAACGTCTATGGTTTATCTTAGGGGTCAGCCACATGTTTGTAAACTGCAAATGTTAGTGAAGTGTCCAGATTAACCTTTATAAACCTGCTAATTATGAATTTCCATGCTAGCTAATTCTAGACTCCTCTAAAAAATACTAAAGCTATGGTCAAGCATACATGTTCACTACATTTTCCCCAGTGCTGCAAAGGAGGCAAGTCACAATGAACACGGGTTCCTAGCCTTGGTAAAAGAAAAATATAGGATAAATTACAAAGTTTATTCCACACTATTTGAGCTTCTAGAAAAAGATGTAGAGAAAGTAAGGTTTGTCATATTGGTCCCAAATATAGGTAATAGAGAAAGCTGTGAAGTGATATATTTTATTGGGCCAACTCCAGTTGGTGGAGGTACGCAAGCTTTCAGACCTCACAGGCTCCTTCGTCAGGCAGGTCTGGACTCTGAGGTCCGAAAGCTTGCATATCTCTACCAACTGTAGTTGACCCAATAAAAGATATCACTTTACTACTTTGTCTCTATTGTCATGATTGGTGGGTGAGGCATTTTATAACTAGAGTTACAAGTGTTAGGATTCATATTCTAGCACATTAACCCTCCCACTCCCAATGGTGATGTTTTGATTGGTAACACGGGCCTGTGATCTCTTGGGACTCGGGGTAAGAGATACAAAGAAAAAAAATGAATGGGGGGGTGGGGGGTGGGGGGGGGAGGATGCATTCAACCTCTCATTTTAATGTTACACAAATGCATTTAACCCTCCCACTCCCAATGGTGATGTTTTGATTGGTAACACGGGCCTGTGATCTCTTGGGACTCGGGGTAAGAGATACAAAGAAAAAAAATGAATGGGTGGGTGGGGGGTGGGGGGGGGAGGATGCATTCAACCTCTCATTTTAATGTTACACAAATGCATTTTTTGCTTTTCTTTCTAAGGGTTGCCCAAGAAACACATTGTGTCTGATCTTAATACCTCGCACAAGCATGGAATGTCCTATGGGAGAATGAAGCAGGTACATGTTTTTTAAAATGGGATTTTTTCCAACTATTATTTATATTCATTGGACCGTTGACCTGCACAATGCGTACAGAGAATCAGTAAATAGGAACAAGAATTTGGTTGAATGGGCTAAAGGCAAAATAGGTAAATTCAAGTGCAGTTATGTGCACAAAGTTCATCTTGCCATCAGCATTGTTCATATAATTCCTGGAACATCAGGTTGCATCAGTGACCAGGAACATTTTTTTGTCTGGTGAAAAATCTGCATCCATTTCTTTCTGACTAAAATCCGGCCACCATCATCATAATGCTTTCATTACCTTGAGGCTATACTACTGTAATGTGCTCTATGTGGGGCTACCTTGAGGCTGTAGTTTGGAAGCTGCAGCTGGTGCAGAGTGGGGCAGTCCAGTTCCTTTTGGGGGTGAGTCACCCTGAACACGTTACACCTGTGCTATACAATAGCATTCCAGGCACAATCCAAGCTTAGAGTTGACTTTTAAAGCCCTAAACAGCCTGGGCCCCACAAACCTGAGAGACCACCTATCCTCCCATGCTCCGTTGTGGACCCTGCAGTCGGCCAGAAATGCTCTCTTACGGGCACCACCAGCCAATCTTGTTCATACGACAAGGGCCTGCAGGGAAGTGTTCTTGGTTGCTGCCCCAGGATTATGGAACTCTGTTCCCTCAGACATCCATCCGAGCCGGAGCACAGCAGTTCCAGGAAGCCCTGGGGGAGGGACATCAGACCCTGAAGGCCGCTCGGTTGATGACCTTGTTCTAGCTTGGAACACCTTGCTGGGTGAGTTGATTGATTGGGTGGCTCCGAGGCGTCCGCTCCCGCCACTTCGTCACTGTAGAGCTCCTTGGTTTACTGAGGAGCTGTGGTGTCTGAAGCGGGAAGGGCGGCGGTTAGAGCGACGCTGGCGCCGTTCTCATGCTGAATTCGATCGGCTGCAGCATCTGACCTATTTACGGTCCTATGCTGTGGCCATGAGGATGACAAAGGAGTTCTTTGCCACCCTCATAGCTGCTGCGAAGTCGCGTCCAGTGGAGCTTTTCCGGGTGGTGAGGGGGCTGGTTAGTCCCACCTCCCTCCGCCTGGAAGGGGAGGTTTCCCAAGCCTGCTGTCAGGAGTTTGTAAACTACTTCGCAGATAAGATCGCTTCAGTTCAGCACAATTTCGGGGCCAGGATTGATACAGAAGGGGGAGAGCTGAGAGTTATGGATGCCCCGTCTGGTCCATCTTTGTGGGATCTGTTTCAGGAAGTGATTCTGGCTGATGTCGAGGGGGTTCTGGGGTCTATTAGGGGGCCACTCAGAAATGCTTAAAATAAATAAATAATAAGCCCTAGGGCAGGGGCCGTGTCTACTCCATTACTTTGCAAAGCGCCAGGTACATTGCTGGTGCTATATAAATGCTTGCTAATAATAATAATGACGACGACACCGACCACGACGGAGTAACAAATGCCTTATCTGCAAATAGCCTAAAAATAATAGCTTTGGTTTTGTAGTATCTGGCATTTACCATGAAATGAATTATCACTCTACAGTAGGGGTGGGGAATCTCAGGGCCGGGGGCCAAATGTGGCCTGCAGCAAGTTTTTATGTGGTCCTTTTCCACTTCCTGGATCTGGCCCTTGAGATTGTTTTTACCTCCAATCACTGAAAAACTGAGCTCAAGGGAAGGCAGCAGATATGAGGTCATGCAAACAAGAAGGGGGGACAGCTCCATGGGCCCTCCTTTCCTTGAGCGCATCCCTTAAGCACCCTCACACCAACTTCTGGGTGGCCCTCGGAGCTCTGCTCTACAGATTATGATTGCCGTAGTGGTAGTATACAGATGGTAGCATACAGATGTTGTTAACCTCATATTACTAGATGTCAGAGCGAGTCTCAGGGCAAATGCAAGGAGAAAAAAAAATGTTCCCGCATCATCTGGAGATTAAAAAGTGATCTTGATAAATAAAATGTTGAGAATCCCCAATCAACATAACACAATCTTTCACTGATGCACTTCCTTAAGTGTTTTTGTTGGTTTGTTTTGTTTTTAAACTAAAGCATTCTGGAAAGCTTAAAAGCAGATACTGATTGGCTGAATAAATGAAATGATCTGTAGGCCTATCTTCTGTAATAAATAGAGTTACCTGCTTTTGAGTCCTGGTTGAAGCGACAATATTTCGAGTGTTCAAGAGAAGGGAGACACAGCTCAATGGGGACCCAGATGTATGTCTCTGGACACAACAAGTCAGAAGGCCTGTAATGACCCTAGAAAGAAGTCGGGAGAGGAAGAATAGACATATCAGTTACACAACAACATCCTGGTTACCAAGTTCCAGAGTTAGCTCTGTACAGGGAATGGTTTTAATCAAAAGTCTAAACAAAATGAGCCAGAAACAACTTTACCATAAACATTAAGTGACCCTGTTAGTGATTTCTGCACCATCTCAAAAATACACTTAGGTGTATTTGACTTAGGTATTCTTTTTTTAAAGGTTGCTAAAATTAATGTTTTATGGTGTCTGATTAATTTGAAACACTTGTTTTTTCATTAAGCTCGAGACCCAGCTATTGCCTTGAGCCTTGTTAAGTTGGTGCTGACACTAAAAATCAGTTTGTCCACAATAATGTTTGGTCTAGCAAATAAAGGATAGTCATCTTTCAAAACAAAGAGTAGCATGACTGACCAGTAATGAAATAGATTTTGTTTAAATATCAAGACTAATTTTAAACTCAGGATTCATCCAATAACCATTTCTGCCACACACTTAAGTCTGACTTTGCCAATAAAATGTCCAGTTATGAGGAGACTTATCTACACATTTTAACAGTATAACAATTAGGAAATAAGAAATGGCGCATTCTGTATGTATTGTAAATATGAAGAAATCTAAAACGTCTTTTCATGCATAGTTGTTAGAATTTTAATTTTTTTTAAAGGAGTACCATTAAAATATTTCTTACACCACCAGTTATAGGAAAGAAAATTACCATCACTTCAGCAAAGGTTTGTCATGCCCTAATCTAGTATCTGGGAAATGCTTACAGCACAGCGTCTTAAAGCCATAACTAAAGGGAGATTATAGCCATTTTTACACCGACAGAGGTGGGTGGGGGGATGGGTGTTTTGCCGCAGCGGTTGGAGGCGTGTGGGTGTCCCTTTACACGGACACACACAGACCTTCACCAACACAGCCTTCTTTGGTTTTCTGGAGGGCTCCGTTGTTGGAGATGGGCATGTGATGGGTGGAGGCGGGTGTTGCGTGGGAGCGCGCACCCCACCCACCCATCCCGCTTGGTGTTCACACAGGTGAACACCGAGCGGACACTCATCCCCCCACGCACCACCGGCCGTATACATGGACTCCCCGCCCCCCCCTCCAAACATCAAGCAGGGGCGGGGGTCGTCCGTGTAAAAACGGCCTATAAATCACCCTGAATATAAGAGTCACCCTCCACTATATCTCAAATAGTTTCAAGCATTTCTTTTAGCAGCTCATTTTAGGTTGGAATGAAGGCAACCGTGTCAGAACAAAAGGCTGCTGCCTCTTATCAAGTTCAAAATCTTTATCACTAACCGGTGGTGGAAAATGACTAGCGATAGCTCTTGAATGAAGCGTGTAACACTGAAGAACAGTGGGTTTAAATGATTACGGTGGCTACACTTTAGCAGCAACCCCATTGGCAGATCACACCTATTGTTCTGTGCTTCTATTACAAGATGAGCAAAGTTTCATTCAGCAGCGCACTTAATCTTGAAGAATCAGAAAAAACAGCTAATCTGAATTTCTCCAAGGTGATTATGAATTCTGCCATGCTATTTAACTCTTTTAAAATGTTACTTTAGAAAAACGCTGTTTGCATTATTCAGTCAATTATTTCTTACTCATATTTTCACCTTTTGACATGCTGAGTAATGTGAAGTCACACATCTATTAATTCTACAGTGCCAGGTACATTTCTGACACTATATAAATAAGTACTTATAACTAAGCACTAATCATCCATTTAGTGAACATTTACATTTAGTAGAATCAGAATGAGAAACCACACCCTACTGAAGTAAATACTACTATGAGTTAAACAGCTTTATACAGAAACACATGAGATACTTGACTCATCACACCAAACCCTTCTATATATATATTATTTTTTTTATAAAAGATCCCTCTTTGTCCTTGATCTTCTCACTTGAAAGCCTGGCTGGATCAACTTGAAACTACTGTTTTATTAAAATCAAATTTCTATATTATATTAAAACAACACTGCTTCGCCTCCAAATATAAACTTAAACCTAACGGCTTTAGAGCACTCTTGCAAGCAAAAAAATGAAAATGGCTTATTATAGAAGCCACTCTGAAATGTTATACTTTCCAAACAGAACTTGCTAAGAGACTGCAATGCTTAAAACCCAACTTAAGTCATCATTACCTGAACTAAATAATTTGTGGATTTGATAACCAGTATGATGTTATGATTTAAAACAAACAAACCAACCAACCCCATACCAGCTGAATAAAATGTAATTACTTATGGATTTGGTCACAGTTCTCAAATGGTCAAGAGGGTAAAAATATTTAAATAACCAAGTTTAAGTTGTTTTCTGTCTATTAAAATTGATCCAATAGTGCAATCTTCCTTAAAAGTCTATCATTATTCCTGCAATCCTGCTTGTGCTCTAGGTTGAACTTTTACAGGAAAAAGGAATTAGCCAGATTCAAGTATCGCATTGGTACCATCTAAACTAGTGTGCGCCTCTTTATGAAACTTTCACAGAGATGAAAAGTGTACCTACATCAAGTTCAGTAAGCAATTAATGCAAAGCAGAAGCTCAGGTATGTTTTAAATTGCATAATGTGCATATAAAAATTGAATGGACCAGTGAATCTCAGTGAAAATTTGAGATTTTCAGTCAACAAATGTTTTTTGTCACACAATTCCCAATAAAATTGGTTTTTAAAATTAAACTTGAGTGGTTAGTTTCCTAAGACAGACAACTATGAAAGAACTTCAACTCTGATCTAGAGTTGAGCTCATTAATTTACGTTCTGCCAGCGACGTTCATTGCAGCACAAAACTGTATGTAGTCACATTAAAAGAAGTTATGACTAAATACCCCCAGAGTTAAAAGTTTTGCATGGGGTGGGAAACCTTTTCCCTCCTAGGGGCCACTTTGAAAATTAGTACAAGCTCTGAGGACCAGATAGGAATATTTTATTTTATTTATTTATTTATAAATAAAATCATATAATACCCGCCCCTCCTGTTCCAAGCAGTCTGGGGCGGCTTACAATGTTAAAACATATAAAATCGATAAAACCATAAAATACAATAAAAAGAATTTGAGGTGGGGATGCTTAAAGGGTGTGGTCAGGGAGAAGAAGGTTCAGAACATGGATCTCTCCTCTTATCATTGAATGCATGCCTGTATCTTTGCTCAGTTTTCCTGAGTTTAGTTTTTCAGTGCTTGGGGATATCAACTGGATCCAGGGGCCAGATCCAGGAACTGGAAACGGGCCACATAAAAACCGGAGGTGACATTTGGTCCCTAGGCCTGAGGTTCCTCATCCCTGGTTTAGCATATGCAGTTTCCACACACTCAACACACACAAAAAGGTTTAACTATCATACTATTACTTCAAATACTGCAAGATGCTAAGAAGCTTGGCCTTAATTCATACCACCACTTACGCACTCAAACGTTTGCCTAAGAGTAGGTGTCTGAAGCAGCAAGTCTAGTGTGTAATAGTGTTCAGGATTAAAACCTAATGCTATTCTTCATGATACACATTTACAACAACATACATATGGAAACATTTGCTGTTTTAACCTCATTTTAAGACTCAAGTTTTATTGCAACTTCAGACACCAAAGATTAACGTAGCACCAAAATAATGCAATGAATTAACAGTTAGCGCATTATTTAATGTACTAATACCTGGACCAGGTGTGTCTCTCTAACCCTCATGCATTCATTACCTCTGTCTCCAACTCTAAGCCGTACATTATTCCGGGTGTAAGGTATGAACGCACTCATACATTCATTACCTTTGTCTCTCACATGCATGCACTTTGGGCACATTCACACAAAATCCAGATCTATTTGGGTACTGTCAGAAGGTGTTCCTGTGCTAGCACAGGAAACCCCTTCTGACAACATCCAACCCATGTGGAAGCCAGCACTGGCTGCCTTTCAGATAGGATCTGGGCTTCATGTGAATACCCCCTTTTGTCTTTTCCCCGGCACACACTTCTTCTGCTGTTATTTGAATACTTGGGAGTCTAGAGGCAGCAGCAACAGTGCTCATTCCCCAACTCCATTCATACCACTCTCCTCCTTCCCTCTCAAAGACTCAGAGCTTGGGAGGAAGCAGGGCAATGAGACTCCAAGCAACAGCAAAACTTTGGGTGTTTTAAAAGACAACTTCCTCTGGAATCTGTGTTTGGTTTATGCAGCTCCCACTCAGACCCCACTTACAGTTTTTAGCACAACAAACCTCGCAGAGAGGCAGGTGCTCTTCCCCACCTTATTCCACTCCGCCCCCCCCTTCCACCACGGAGAACGGGTTGCCTCTCAGACATTCTAGGCTTTCGCCCACAACTCTATGGTGCTGTAATGCACACAAGGCTGCATGCAACCTAACTGACAGGATGTGGACACATGGGTACACATTAGCTCTGATTCCCCTGCATGGTGGGTCCGCGGTGTCCCTGGACTATGCTGAGAGTGGGTGGTGGCCGTGTGGCGGGTTCAGGCTAACATTTGGCTGACACCTAATAAATGGGCAGCGAACACCTACTAAATACTCACCAGATGTGGGCTATTGTCTCGTATTTACTCCTTGTCTCCACCCTCCACCTTTCTTCTTTCCACACAAGGGACCCAAAACTGTGGCAACATCAGCCAAGTGGGAAGTATGACAGCAGACTGGGAAGTATGACAGCAGCAGCAGTGTTCATGATTTCAAAGGCAACCCAACAGGGGCAGCTCCAGTCATGTGACTCCATCTGCTGGTCTTGAGACTCCACTTGTGGTCAGGGTCCACAATTTAGAAATTGCTGGTGTATGAAACCTGCATGACTGGCCAACCCTTGTTGGGTAAATATCCTGTTTTAAAAGGCTGTGCCAAAGAATTCTCATCATATCATGTATATGACCAATTTTTGTTGTTTTAGAAGCATATACATACATTTTCTCTCTGTAATTAAAACCCCAGAATTTGAATTCAGTCAGAGTGAACTACAGCGCTTATTTTAAGTGTAAAGTGGATAGCATTTTATGAGTGAAATCAAGCAAGACAACAGCCCACTGGAGTCCGTGTTTGCTCCCTGCAGCCCCCAGGCAGCCACTACTCACTTGTTTAGCATGCCCAACCTAATAAATGGACAGCCACCTGGCAGTATTTCATGTGCTTGCAGCAGCTTCCACCAGTGGCGATAGTGATCTCCCTCCTCCTTCAGTCACCCTCCCTGCCCCTCACCTGAGAGGGGACCACAGGGGAGGGGGATTGCTACTGTTCCCTCCTCTCAAGTCGGCCAGACATGCTAGGCGAGACTCTATGGTGCAGGAGGATCTGGATGCAGGAGATGCTGCAGGTGGACCTGATGAGACGCAGACACGGGGGCACCCATTAGCCCTGATTGGCCCACATGGTGGGCCCGTGATGTCCCTGGACTCTGCTGTGAGTGGCAGCTCTGCGGTGATCGCATGGAGGCCACATGGCAGACATCTAATAGACGGGCAGGTGGGAACGTGCCTGGTGAAGGCTAATGTTGAGGGTTACTGTCTCATTTAAAGACACCCTACGTTGGCTTAAATTTTCAAAACTGCAAGGAAGCTGAAATGCAAACAGTTCAAGGAGGTGTCTACCAAATAAAATAATGGTGTCATTGATAGATAGAGGAGTAGAAAACAAATTTCCCTGTCTTCATTTTCCTTCATTCTGGAGGGTTAATTTACTGCCATATGAGCAGAAGGTTATTTCTTCTACACAAAGTTCAATGAACTCTCTTTTCTAGTTCTTTTTCTGGTTAAAAACATAAAAAAAGAAGAAAAATACTTTCATATGACATTCATTTGGGACATTGTTAAGCACTGTTGAATTTTAATTGGAAACTGCTGGATACAACCTTGGCAATTTTACAATAAAACTTAAAATTAAAAACTCACACACCACCATCTTTTGTCTTACAGTTCCCAAATCAAATCAATCTGAAGCGTCTCTGAACTTCGGTCTCACAGCAAGGGCAAAGGTTTTAATGAAACTCTAGTCTGAAGATTATTTTTTAAAATATTTGGGAAAATCTGAGGGATTTGGTGAGCATTTGAGACTAAGGAACATCAGCTGAGTTTGTTTTTACAGTCCAAGTCAAATTTAAAAAGTAGAAGCACCAAAGGAGGATAATCGTTTTTAAAACAAAGAGGGTCAAGTACCAGTAGCATTGAACAAACAAAAAAGGAAGGTTAAACACACATTTAATTCTTTTATCAGGTAAAGTTTACATCTGTATCCCATTTTTCCACAATAAGCCCATTGATCTTTTATTAAAAGTGAATTAAGGCAGCCTTCATCTCAGTTTCCAGCCAGCTGCTTAAAGAGGAGCTCTAACACTACATAAACAAAATAACCCCAAATTATCAACAGCAAACCATTAGGGCTAGGCAGCTAATCATGAGAAAGTGCAAGTCAGACTAAAGGTTTATTAAATGCAGTCTTTTCATTGAAAGACAACACCAATGGAATCCCATCAGCCAAGTACTACAGCAGACCCTTGCTCCCTGATTTCATTACATAAACAGAAATAGACTTGATCAGCCCCCCAGAGAGCGCTTTGCAAGTAACTTTAGCTGCTTTATTTTCACAAACTGTGTTTGGACTATGCCAGAGTGAGCCAGGACTAGAAGCAATAAAGGCCTTAAAATCTGAATCCATTTCTATTTCTCCCATTCAGAATTCCAGCATATGTATTCCATAGGCTTGTCCCAAAACTCAATATTAGAGTACCTTAACACATCCCTCTAGTCATCTTTTTTTTTTTAATAAATCACTTAATATCTAATTTGAGAACTGCTGTAAAGCTTCAGTTATTAAATAATTTGCTTACAATACACATATATACATCTATAAACATACTTGCCAATCTGCCTTCTTTACTGTACTTTATGGAATAAAAAAGGAGTCAGAATGACAGGAGACAATTAAATTTAGTAAACAAAATCGAAGAATAGCATTTTGATAAAAACCATTTAAAAATGCATTCACATGTAATGAAATTAAACTAAGCGTCTGGCTTTCAAATTTAAATTTTGAACAAGTAAGCTAGCATAAATTGTATCAGGGGTGGGGAATTTTTTCTCCTCTCGTGGACCATCTTGAAAATAAGTACAAACTCCGAGGGCTGCACAGAGGTTAGGGGATGGGGGTGCTCAGCAGGTGTGCTCAGGAAGATCATGCAACTGTCCTCTAACCGTGTGCGCATGCCCTCCTCTCTGCTCATTTACCCTGAGATCAGGTTTTCAGTGCTTGGGGCTGGAAATGGATCTAGGGTCCAAGTCCTGGAACTGGAAAAGGGGCCACATAAAAACTAGCAACGGGCCACATTTAGCCTCTCAACCCGAGGTTCCCCACTCCTGAACTATATGCTCAAGATTTTCTTGGACGTGAATGCAACATCTAGCGCAGAATGTCTCATACAAAAGTATGGTTAAACACACTCTCCGAAGGCTAGAAGCAGTTGGCTGCACTTTGTACTTTACAATGCCCATTGCCCAGTGCTTGAGATCTGTAATAAGCATACCTCGTGTGCGCACCTACTGGCACCCCTCAGTTTAAAATGTTCCAAGCTCAAGGAGTAACCCCTTCCCTTCCAACCAAAGGTATGCTGTTTGCAAATGTAGTTGATTACCTGCAACCATCACAGTCGAGTCCTTCCAATGCAAAGTTCAATGGCAGATGAAGGGGTTGCAAAGCTCTTAAGATTTCTTGCACTAGAAAGATTCAATTCTATATACAAAAAGCCCCTATCAGTTTAGAAAAGTTAAGGCCATTACAAATTCAATTGTGCTCCAAAAAACATGGAAATTGTCAAGTTTTCAACTGCCATGCCATGTATTGTGTTGTGTTTGCTTACAGCTTAGGCTCCATGCACCCATGCTTTGCCTTGGTCTTTCAGCCTCAATCCTCTTCAGGTTGTGGGCAACACTGAAGCTGGGAACAAGAGGGCGTGAGCTGGCCCGACCTCCTTCTTTCCCTCTATCCTTTCATTTGGGTTGGGGAGAATTACAACTTTTGATTATAAATCAAAAGTTGAATTGTAATTGTTATTTTCTTGACTTCACAGACAAGCCCTCATAAGCAGGGTTCCTCGTGTTCTCTGCCAAAAAACTGGAAATTCTCTGGGTGAAAAACCCCTCACCTAAATCCTCTGATTAAACACACCAAAATCTGGGGGTTTCAGACATTAAAATCAGAAAGTGTTTATTGCAAATTCATTTTTTGGGGACAATTTGATGCACTGGTTGCCACTGCCACACAAATAAAATAAAACCACCACCTACGCCAGCCAGTCCCAGTAGACCCAAGTCTCTCCCCTCGGCAGGTGAGGGGTGGGAGTGCCGTTCCAACTCCCTACTCCCCGCCAACCCAGGCACAAACCCCAACATACCCATCTTGCCAAAAGCCAGACACAGCCATGTTTTTCTCGTGCCAAATCTCTTCTCTCGGACGAAGGCGCACACCAGAACCTCCATTGAGGGTCTGCCTTCTTTAACTTCCACGGCCGCTGCTGCAGCCAGTGAGTTTTTGCACAGGCAAAGGTTTCCCTGAAAAACCTGGAATTCCATGTTTTTCTCTAGGAAAACAGGAATTTCATGTTTTTCTCTGATAAAATGGGGATTCTACGTTTTTCTCTGGTTTTCTGTGCTAAATGTAAAACCAGGAGCCCTGCTCATAAGGGACATTAATGACAAACATGCCCGGGTATATTTTACATATCTTTTATTATTTGTTCAATTTTTGCAAATTAAAGATCAATTTTCTACTCTAGAAAAAATGAACAGTCCTACCCTAGTGTTCTTTGTATAGACCCTAGTGTTCTTTGTTAGCAAAAGTAATTCTCTTTCTGAAGTCTTAAACAAATGCTTTCGAACACCCATTAAAGCACACCAAGAACCTAATTACACATTATACTCTTCACCTATTTTTACACTACAGCTCATTATTTTACTTTTCAAAAAAATGTGTGAAAGACACATTTATGAAATATCCTGCCACTGCAAAAAAGTAGTTCCTACAAAAAAGATATTAGGATAAATGACACCAATTTTTTTGAATAATTTTAAAATTTTAATATTTAATACTAGCCCCAGTCCTGGCACTTTGGTTCCTTGGATTATTTTGACTTTTTTACGTATTCTAACCTTCAAAATCTCAAACATCTTCCAATTTGTGCTTTCATTGTTTTTAAAAATGGTTTGAACTGAACAGCTCCCAGTTCAGCTTCTAAGCTGGGGAAAGTGGGTTAAAAGTGGCAGAACAGGCTACAAACTGGTTGAGAAAAGACTGGAGAACATTTTGGAGGTGGGGGCAGTTTAGTGGGTCATTTATTCTCCTGTAGGACCCTCATTCGCTCCTGGGGACTTTCCTCACGTACTTTATCTCCTCTCACACTCATCACAATGAACACAGGGACTGAGTGTGTTTATGTGGCAAAGTCCCAGCTGGAGACTACTGAGAGATGGTATGTAGCTGTGACATGAGAGAGATCCAGCCAGCCAATCAGAATGCTACTTTAGATAGTCGGTGTCTACAGCCATACTTTAATATTAAACAGAGCCTGTTATCTTCACTGACAGTACCACATTAGTCAAGAGTGATAAATTCTGGCTTTAAGCTTGGAGTTAGGAGCAAATTAGTATGTTCAAGAGATTATTTCATTATTATAAATAGCTATTGGACTGCAGTGCATTCAAGGTCTGTGTTACTGTCTACTGCTTTATCAGCTTCTGGTGCCACAGCTCCTAAAGGAATATAATTTAATGTGGACAATACACTTTTTCCTCCCACATTCATGAAGACTGGCCAACAAGTTTTTAACTGTTTCAGTTAACGCATGGTTTTGTAGCCCCTGGATCTGCAATACTAGAGAGCCTGAGTCCTTTCAACAGCCAAGCAGCAAGGTATCTGAGAGTCTCTGGGATAGAAAGTTCAGACTTGCAGCAAGATGTAGATTATGTGATGACAGGGGGGCCTCCTTGGCCAGTGTGGTACCATCAGAATCACACAAGCTCCTTTCTCTCTGGTTTTCCAACTTATTCAAAGAATGAGGAGAAAGGGAGAGAATGCTTAAAGAAACCCCCTGGGCCACCCCTGACACAGAGCATCCAGGCCCACTGCTCCCAGGTCATTCATCCTGGAAAAGAACGTAGAGATCTTGTCATTCTGACTCTAAGCAAAGAGGTCCAACACTGGTAGATAAAAATTACTCTCAATGTCCTGGAACGCTGCCTCCAATTCCCATATCTAGTTTCTGATGGCTAAGCCAGTCTGCTTGGATATTCAAGGAATTCACAATGTGCATTGTCTTGTTCGAGACTAGATGAACTTCACCCCCAGCTAAACAACACTGATGCTTCCACTTTCAAGGTCTTGGATCTGGAACACCTCTGCCAGGTGACGTATGTCATCACAAGCGTGCTGCCTGTGTGCACAAGGGTGTATCCCCCACTCAGCACAGCAGAGAACTGAAGCAGATCTGGGTGAATGGCTTTCAGTTTCAGGGGGTTGATGCAGGAGGGCACCTCGTCTTTTGTCCATGCATTCTGAGCTGATTCGTGAGCAAAGTGGCCTCTCCAGCCCCAGCTGCTGGCATCCATGGTCAGAATCAGTCTCTGTGGGTCTCAAAGAGGAATTCTCTGTGAAAGCCTGGTCAGAGATGACTACCATTGGAGACCTTTTGAAAGGTTCCTTCACCTTTCAAGAAACTGTGATTGGCAGATACATGGAGGCTGCAATCTCTTGCTGGAAAGGTTGGAGGACCTACTGTAGTGGATGCAGATGAAACCTGGCCCCGCCCACTGTGTCCAAGCAGATTAGACTGCTGAGTACATAGGCCAGGAACATCAGGCCTGACTGGGTAAGGTCTGAAATTGTAGAGTTGATTGATCCAGCTCAGCAGCTTCGTTAGTCTTTCCTCTGAGAGGAAAACCTGATCTAAGCTGATGTCCATCAGCACCCTAGGTGCAGGAGAGACTGAGGGTCATCCCTGCCTCTCTCTGTTGATAAGGAAATCAGGGCCCTCTAGCCACTCCATGGTCAGCTGAAAGTCATGTTCCCCCTGACACGGATTGTTTAAGAAGGTTGTTGAGGTAGGGGTACACACATAACCCGTTCCCAAAGGCACGCCACCAAGACAATCAGGATCTTTGTGAACATCCTGGATGATAACGAGGGGCCAAATGGGAGGGCTCAAAGCCAATAGTGAGGAAAACGGAGCAAAACAGAGAAATGGAGAAACTCGCAGCGGACTGGACAAATGGGGACATACAGGTAAGCCTCTCACAAGTCGATGGATGACAGGAAATCCCCTAGCTGAAGCATGCTGATGATGGACCTGAGCATCCCGCATAAGGAACTTCCTGACCCGTCCGCTTTCATTCAGGGATTTGAGGTCAGGGATTATCCCGATGTTCCATTCTTTTTGGGTATCCTAAGGAAAGACGAGTAGAAAACCCAGTACACCTCTGGGACACAGACACCACCTCCATGGCTCCTATGTCCACTAGGTGTTGAATGGCTCTCAGCATAAGTGGATGTTTGGCTGGATCCCTTGATACGACAGGAAACGATCCTTTGGGGGGGGGGGTAAACTCTGTACCCAGTTATCCAATGATAGTATCACCCACTGGTCTACAAAATGTTTTAGCCTCCCCCCGATCAGAGGTTCCAAGAGAAGGGGGCATTGCCAGTCAGGCAGACCACTGAGTTTCCTTTTGCCACCTGTACCTGGGTGCTGCTTCCATTGTGACCAATGACTCCTTTGGCCCTAAAAGCACAGCTGAGGACAAACAGAACCCCTAGGCACTGCTTTTGTGGGATTGAGAGGCAGTGTATGGTGCTTTGGCTCTGTGGTAAGAGCGTTGTCCATTTTTCATCTGAAAAGCTTACCACCTTGAAAACGAACTCCAGACAGCACAGACTCAGAAGGTAGGTCCACCTTGCATGGTTGAAGCCAGAGAGAATGTTGTGCCACTATGTTCATCGCCATAGCTCGAGTGTACAAATGTACAGCACCTAAGGTAACATCAGAGGCATAGGCTGCTGAGAGAGAGCGCTTCTCAAATCTCTTTCAACTCCTTAGCCTCCACCTTCTCAAAAGGAGAGTCCCACAGAAAAACGACTTTGCTGAAGCTTGAGGCTGAGGCCTGAAGAGCTAGGGAAGATGCTTGAATGAGGGTAATATATATTTTCCAACTAATGGGTCTTTTGGCTAGCCCTTCCCCTCAACTGGGAGCACAGCTAGATTAGCTACTCCTGCTACTTGGGGACAGAGTTGAAGTGCCTCATGCACTTGTGGGACCCCTTAAATCTGGCAGGCTGCTCCCATTCTCTCTTAACAGTATCTAGATAAAACTGAGCCAGTAGGAAGGTCAGAAAGGCTAAGGCCCTGCTTAGAAAGAGTCTCTGTTCTCCTTCGAGGGATTCTGGTTCTGGGGCATGGAAGGAAGGGAAAGCAAATCAAGACCACCTTCCCAAGCAGTTTCTCATAATGTTCTGCTTCAAAGAATCAAACCCCCAGTGGTTTCTCATGCTTCTTGGTCTCAGCACCAGAGAGCTCCACATCCTCCTTCACTGGCCTGGAAGGAGGAGGAGGAGGCTGGGGAAGATGAAAAGGGGAAACAAGCCTTTTTTTCTGCTATTTGGGCCTCCTATGATCTTATGCTTATTCTCATTCTTACCCCTGTGAGCCCTGCTCTGCTTGGAGCCTTTTGAGTGCCCCCTTTTCTCCCTTCTTGCCTCTCTAGGGAGTGGGGGAATGAGAAAAGGGGGGGCGGGCGACTTTGAAGAACCTGAGGGATTCTGTGAAAGACTCCTTAGGCCTAGGTTTGTGTCCCCTAGGGGAGCAGCTATGACCCTCTAGTGGCACTAGGGCCAGCAACAGGAGAGGCAGAGTGCTCTTTAACAGATAAGCTCAGACTCCCCCACCCCATTCGCCAAATTATTGGCTGGGGTATTACTGTCCTAGGGTCAAGGCCATGAGGCAATCTGCCTCCCAAGCCACACCAATATAGAGGCAGGCACATCATTCCATTAAAATGACAGTTGTCCAGCCCCTGCTAAAAAAACAAACCAACACTGGTGGACGCTGACTCCCTGGACACTATCATCCCATCTCTAACCTTCCCTTTTTAAGGAAGGTTATTGAGCCACCCGCTCAACTGAGCCATTCCTGGATACGTCAGTCTGGCTTTTCTCCTGAGTATAGTACTGAGACTGTGCTTGTGGCCTTGGTCAACAATCTATGCCAAGACAGATCAACAGGAGAAAATGTACCCTGCTGATCCTGTTAGATCTTTCGGCAGCCTTTGATACAGCTGATCGTGAGGTGTTGACATGACTGCGGGACCTGGCGGATGTCTGTGGTATTTCAGTTGATAGAGCATTTCAACCAATTGGGGGGGAGGGGGGGATACCTGTGTCTAGACCATCTACACCAGTAGTAGATACTGAATATATAAGTCAACTGCAAAATCTTCAGGGAAATTTCATTCAGAACTCTGAACACACCTGTTACGAGGAAATGATCTTCCGCTCAGCTTCATATTTTCAAAAAAGGGAAGGATAGTGATTCTCTTCCTTCTAAAGGTAAAAATCATGATGTAGGCCTCTTCCAGGATCTATTAAGGGTAGATGATGCAGATTGCCTCATGGCAGCTGAAGCCCTTCCAATTACAGAGCAAGATAAATTGATTACAAAGCTGAATGGGGTAATTAAGAAACTTAGTACCTCTGGAATTGAGTATCGGGCTCCAGATGATTAACGAAGTGGCTACAGAGCCTCATATGATGGGCCTGGAATCCTTAACTAAGACTAGATTGTTGTTGCCCCACGAATTAGGTACTCAATGGAAAAAGGGTGAGGAAGTAAGACCTGAAGTGACAAATAATGTCTCACAATGCTTATTAGATATCACAGATCTAGAAAATGGAAATCCAGGCTTTCACTTAAGCCCTTCCCAAGATCAAATTAATTCACTTGCTTCTTCTGTTTTGGCAGTACGCAAATCGAACGGCGCTATTGCTTCAGAAGAGTCTCATATTATAATCAGCTGTGATTAGCACCACCACAGGGCAAGGCTGTTGCTAAATCCCTCAATATTCTTTCCTGGAACTGTGCAGGGTGGACAAATTGTTTATTGGATTCCTCTCGAGAGCAGTTAGAGAATTATGATGTCCTTTGCATACAGGAAACTTGGTCATTAGCAAATGATTTATTTTTTCCCCAGCTATAGGAGCCTGGGTTAAACCATCAATTAGATTGCATAAAATGGGTAGACCAAAAGGAGGCATGGCCATCCTTATAAAGATGGCCTTGGATGTGGACAGTGTTTGCATATTAAATTCACTGGAAAATATTTTGGCAGTTAAGCTTACCTGGGGTCAGACCTCAGCTTTGGTTATTTTGAATGTCTATTTACCTCCTGCTCGAGGAATATCTGATCGCATTAGTTTCTGGTTGTCCCCTGAACATTTCATAGCACAGTTGAAAGACGATCTTCCTCATATTCCTATAATAATGGTGGGGGATTTCAATGCTCATACAGGAGAAGATGACACAGCAGTTGCAGAGGTGAAGGGCCTTGATTTTGAGGATCCATTTTTTCATCCCTCTAGGTTTTCTAGAGATAAAGTACTATCTGCCACTGGACTTCAAATGTTAACATTTTTTATATAAGGTTAATTGGAAAATCTTAAATAGGAGATTTAGTTCCGATCCCTATGGCGAATTTACTTTTATTTCTAAAGCTGGCACAAGTGCTATAGATTATATGTGTCTGCCAACAGCACTTATACAACACTTTTCTAACTTCAAGGTCCTTATTATTAGTTATAGTGACCATCAACCAATAGGAGTGGAATATACGTCCCAATTGGAGCCTTTGGAATTTTTTGACCCCTCTTCCTCTCTAGAGGGCCTTGAGTTGCAGGGATCTAGAACTCCGAGATGGGGGGGGAAGACTTCATGTAGATGTCATGAATTTCTGACATCGCATGACACGTGTAATGCTAGAGAGTTATTTTTGGAAACCAACATAATGGGCGACAACATTCCGGCCCTATTTAATGAGTTAGAGACTCAAATTAAAAATGCAGTCATGCTGGCCCCTCATCATAAACACAGGGAAAAGTCTCGCAAATCCCTGTGGTTTGATGTAGACTGCTCTTGATTAAAGACTGCTCTAAATAAGGCAGCTAGGCAAGACAAGACAACCCGGTCTATTAATATCTATATAGAATTTAAGAGTCAGTATAGAAACACTATTAGGACCAAGAAAGCCAATTACCAGAAGTTCCTTTGGGGATGCTGTTTTTAAAAAAGACACCACCAAGTTTTGGCAGTTGGTTAATGGAGGTGCCTCAAAAGACAAAACTGTCTGTCAACCAATGGTCTCTTCATTTCAGCAGACATCTCATTTATTTTTATTTTTGTATTTTTAATAGATTCCCTGACACTTCTTCAAGTGCAGGAGAGCCCAATTTACTTTCTCTACCCCCATGGGATCTGATTCAGCCCTCTGAGATAAGGTTACTCATTTTGCGGCTTTCGGCTTGGAAGGTCCCAGCAGAGGACGGCCTTCCGGGGGAAGTCTTTCGTGACAAAGTTGAATTGCGGACTCCGATCTTAAGTAAACTTTTTGATCATGTAAATTTTTTGGGTGTGCCTCCTTCAGGATGGAGCACTAGCATGGTAATTCCTATATTTAAGAAGGGGAGTAGACTTGAACCTGGAAATTATCGACCAATTAGTTTAATCGATGTAGTGGCTAAAGTTTATGCAAAATATCTTTTGAGCAAGTTAGAAAAGCGGGCTGAGGATAATCACATTTTTTCTGAGGAACAAGCTGGATTCCCCACAGGTCATTTGACAGTAGATCATTGTTTTGTCTTAGCACATTTGATAGAAAAATATGTTAACAACAGGAAGACAAACTTATATACTGCATTTGTAGACCTTAGAGCAGCTTTTGATACTGTGGATCGAACTATTTTGTGGTCAAAGTTAGAGGAATCTAACTTGGATAAAAGATTGTTATTACTGGTGCAAATGTTATACTCAAATACATCCCTTAAGGGTTAGATTGTCTAGTGAAGGCCATTTGACTAAGAACGTTCCAGTCACTAACGGTGTCAAACAAGGCTGTGTATTGGCCCCATTTCTTCTTAACTCCTTTAACATCTTTCATGTTCACCTCAAAATTGAGTAACATTTGTGCAGCAGTCCATTGCAAAACACATCAGTTAAAGCAGAGTCAAGATACTCTTTGGCTAGAGAGTAGGGCTGTACCAAATAGTACTTCCGGGTACTCTTGTCAATTACTGAAGTTCCGGGTAATCGGCCCGGGTACTCGGCAATACGTCAGAACTTTTTATGAGAACCCGGAATTTCGGACCTGGGAAATACTTTGAACTTGGAATCGTGGAAAGTTGGAACTACTCAGTGCTGAGTTGGTAGAACAGTAGAAGTTCCAGTTACACTTTACAATTGGCTCTTCACTGTGCCATGCCATAGCCCCACCCCCCACACATGCTCTTAGCACTGGTAAATTGAACAGCCCAGGCAAGGAGAAGTGGAGCCAGGTAGAGAGATCACTCTCTGGAAAACGTAGTCCCCATCCCCCAGCATTGGCCCTATGGATTCGCCAGGCCAGGCCAAACCATGCCCTCCTCCCTCCCCAACTGATTACTTACAGATCAGCAGTGTAACACACAGTCAAATTCACCAAAAAGAAGGGAAATGGCTGTGCAGCCACTTTTATTTTGCCCTGTCAGCCAATCAAAACTTGCCATCTGGCTTGGTCAGCCAATTAAAACTTGTCATCTCGCTTACCCTCACTCAACTGTCCCCTCCTACCAAATATGGCACTAAGTTTCGTTTACAAAAGCTGAACTCCAGCCACGTGCGCAGTGGCGCCAGTATTTGACAGAGGCTTCTGAAGTTTTCTGGGGTACGGCCTTGTTCCTCGGAACTTCGGAACTCAGAAATTTCAAACTGAAGACCAGAATTCTCAGTGAATTCCGAAGTTTTCCAAGGACCAAGTTTCAGCACTACTGAAGAGCTGAGGTGTGCCAAAACGGATGTGTTGTGAGGCACATACCAATGTTTCTCCACGCCAAGTTGAGCATTCAAGGTAGAAAATGAAAAGAAGCAAGAGGAAAAGAGCATTTCCCAAATAAATTTCAACAACATTATCACTCACTGATGGAGGGTGTACAATTTAAAGAGAAGTGTTAAGTGGATAGTGTAAAAGACAAAAGGAAACACCAATAATGAAAAGGGAAGACAATCTGCTTCCCTTTTGTTTTAAGCTAAGTGCTATCAACCCTGTCAAACTGACCTCTTGAGGGAAATCATACAGGGTAGAATTTTCATTTCCTTTACTGCTGAGGAGTTGACATCACTAGACTATTCAATTTTCTCTAACCCTCCAGAGAACACTAGCAAGCTGTGCCCAAGGAAAAAAATGGGGGAAGGAACCTTTAAACGTAAAGCACTTCAGCTTGAAAATCGGAATGGCTCACAAGAGACTGAAACAACAGGCTTCTAAAAGATGGTACAAAATGTAATAATTTGTAGGTTCTGCAGGAATACTTTTACCTTTTTACAAGTTTATTAAAGCATCAATGGCTGCCAGGTGAACTTTTTGTGAAGCAGTTTATTAGTAACACAGAAGTAAAAAATGGGAAAGACCAGTTAGGTATGCCTGTCATGCCAAGGCAGGAAGTTTCCAACAGTTCATCCTCAATCTTTCAGTCAAACCTAGCTTTCATGGGACTTCTACTGCTTGTATCGGGACACCAGTCTGAAATCTAGTATATATACATACATTAGGAATTCCACACACACACCCCTCTGATAACATACGTTTCTCTTTCCCCAGTTTCAACACATTAATCATACTTCTAATCCCTCTGGAGTACCCTGAACAGTCTCTCTTCCCAGGTAAGTGTTTTCAAAAATCTCCCTTCGCCCCAGCACATAATTATATGGGAAAAGACACTTGTCCCCAACATGCCTTCTGAGGAAGGAGGTGGCAAAGAGGGGGGCTGGCCAATAAGCTTGTAGCTACTCTCCCAGCTGGAGGGTAGAAGGGGTTAAGCCAGGAGAAGAGAGTGGTCAAGGGGAGGAGGGGGTTTGAATTCAGGCTGTTAAGCATGACTCAAACAGTTTTGACACAGCGCCCCAAAAGGAGCGAGGCGATGCACTCCAGGTCCTGAGTCGCAGGATAGGTAACATGGAACAGCAGATCGCAAGGCTGGCTGGTCCTGGGACCAGCACAGCTCAAGTGTTAACTCAGTAGCAACTCCTGGTGGGGGCGCAAGCATCAGTTCAGACGCAGCTGCCTTCAGAGGTTCAAATGTTATTGTAGCAGCAGTCTCAGGTTATTATTATTATTATTATTATTATTAAACATTTATAAAGCGCCAGTTGCAAAACCTGGCGCTGTACAGAACATACAATCAGCTGCGGTCCCTACCTGTGGCTTACAATCTAAAAGACAAGGAGGGGGAGACAAGGAGAGGGGACAGCGGGAGAGACATGGGAGAAGACAAACAAACATTCAGGCGGATGCGAAGTCTCAGGTGCGTGTACTTGGCTTGGTTACAAGGTGGTCGGTAGCAGCAGTCAGCAGAGGAGGGCTGACAGTAAGAGCAAGGGGAAAGACTAGAGGGCATTGGGAAAGGCAGCATGGAAAAGGTGGGTCTTGAGGAGGGATTTGAAGGAGCGGAGGGAGGAGGCAAGGCGGATGTTGGCAGGGAGGGAGTTCCAGGCATGTGGGGCAGCGAGGGAGAAGGGACGAAGGCGGTTGGGCGAGCAGGAGAAACGAGGGAGAGTGAGGGAGGGGACAGAGGAAGAGCGGAGAGCGCGTGCAGGAGTGCGTAGGGCGATTAGGTCCGAGAGGTAAGGGGGAGACCATTATACCAAGCTAGGACAGGAAGTCAGCACCATGTCCAGCTAGACCCTAAGTAGACGGATCTGGCTAGATGTGTGGTATCCTCAGGGAAGCATTAGCGGGACAGTTGTCCAGGGGGCTGGTGCCCAAGGGGTAGCAGCAGTCATGGCAGTTGGACAGTCCCTGGCACCTCAATCGGGGGTTGAGAATGCTGTTGGGGGGGGAGGAGTAATTGGAGCTGTAGCTACTCAAGTCTAGGGAGTGGTTCCTTCGGTGGCTTCAGAACGGCCCCTCTGCAAGGGTGCTTCACTGATGTCTCTGCCCCCATCCAAATTCATCTTTTGCAGTCAACAAGGGAAAAGATCATCCTCCTCTTCAGTGATCCCCGACCCCAACACTAAAGCACACTCTAGGGAATATGAAAGGGTCAAGCGGACTGTCATGAAGAGATACTGGGGTACATGTAAACCATATGTGCAATAAATACATAAAGGAAAATGTTAAGACAACATGTAACGAGCTAAGCTGAGAAATGAAAACTCGCTTCATTGTAACCAATGTAAAATGGAAACTGCTAAGCCATTACAGGAATGACTTTGAGAAATCAGGAAGAACTTGACACCTTCTACAGACACTAGT
Organism: Sphenodon punctatus; assembly: GCA_003113815.1. Lineage (NCBI taxonomy): Eukaryota > Metazoa > Chordata > Lepidosauria > Sphenodontia > Sphenodontidae > Sphenodon > Sphenodon punctatus. Next base: position 1,856,583 of record QEPC01013568.1, read on the forward strand.
AATAGGCCATTGATTTGAAAATGGATTTCTTCCTGTGGACGTGACTGAAAGCAGAGAGTCACCTGGCAGGAAAATCAAACAAAGGATCCTGGAAAAGTACTTAAGGGGGAGTCAAGACAAAGAGGGAGATTTTCAAGATCACAGAAGGATAATCGCATCTTACCAGCCAGAAAAGGGTTGCACCAAACAAGCTATGAAGTTGAGACTGACCTATTGGAAACTCTAAAGACTTGTGCCCAGCCAAAATTTCCATCGCTGGCTGTGACATGAACTGAAATATCCTTGGACTTTGATTAGAGTAAGGCTAAGTTAGGATAATTGAAGTACAGATAGGAACGCGTTATAGATTCTGTTATTTTGATTTCTGTGCTCTTGAGTATAATCTTGTACAGCATGTGGTTCAGTTGAAATCCTAATCAGGTTTCTTTATTCCTTGTACTGGCCCACGGCCATGACAAGATAGCAATGTCATACATTGAAATTTAGAAAAATACAAAATTAATTACATACTAAAAGTAAGGTAAGAATTTTACACTTTAAATACCAACTAGGCCCTATAACCTTCGGGTCATAAAATTCCTAATCCTAACATTGGTCAAACACAGTTTGAGTTAATTCTGTGTTTGTATGGCTGAAAAGGTGACAAGAAGGTTCACCCGTTGCAGGCTGAATCAGTTCCAGAGAGAATTAGTCCAGTGAGACCTGCAAGCCAGAGAAACTGAGTCACAGCAGCCTAGAGTGGGGTAGTGAGACCCCAATCCCATCACATGGACCAAGGTGGACTGAAAATGGACCAACTGGGGAGTCCACTTTTATAGTGTATGCAGGCAGGGGTTCCATCATGGGCTATGGCCCTATGGAAGTACTTCGACATTTATTTATTCATTTTATTTATTATTTATTTAACTATTTTTCTACCCCACCCCCTCCTGCTCACAGAGCAGCTCGGGGTAGCTTACAAAATGCAAAAACATAATAAAAACACCATAAAATATCATTAAAAATATTAAAATGATAAAAAACTAAAAGGGCAGAATCCCCCCCCCCCCCATCTCCCTCTCCAAAGGCCCGGCAGAACAGCCAGGTCTTACACGGTCTTCAGAAAGAGAGGTGGTCTGGGGTCAGGCAGGCCTCCATCGGGAGGGAATTCCACAGCCACATCGTCACAGTTCCATCGTCGCCACCCGGGCGACCCAGGGGACTTTGAGTCGGGTGTCCCCGGCTGACCACAGGGGCCGCAATGCAATCCGGAGCCTGAGGCAGTCCCACAGGTAAGCTGGGCCCAGGCCATTGAGGGCTTTATAGGTCATTACCAGCACCTTGAATTGGGCCCAGACAATAACAAGCAGCCAGTGCAGAGAATGGAGCAATATGCTCACGACAACCCGTCCCTGTTAAGAGACGGGCCGCCGCATTCTGCACCAGCTGCAACCTCTGGACCATCCCCAGGGACATCCCCCCGTAGAGTGCGTTACAGTAGTCTAGTCTAGAGGTAATAAAGGCATGGATGGTGGCGGCCAGATCAGAGTCCGAAACATACGGCTGCAGCCATCGTACCAGATGTAACTGGCAAAATGCTCCCCTCGCCACAGTCTCCACCTGGAGATCCAGCCGGAGCTGTGAGTCGAGGAGCACCTCCAGACTGCGGACCTGTGTGGTCATAGGGGGCAGACTCCATTGATGGTTAGTAAGACAAATGCCTTGCTCTTCTAGGGGGGTTGCCGCAGCAGAGCTTGGCCCCTGCTGAGGAGGAGAATAGTCTCCAGCTAAATGCTACTTGACGCACCTAAGACTGCATCCCTTTGGCCAACGTGCTCCAGCTTTGACCAATTTGCCAAGTCAGATATACAGCCTTATCCTTTTTAAATTTCACATGCCTTGATCTTGTCAGTCAGTTGGACAAAAGTGGCAACCGCCTATCAAGGCACTTGTCCAGATGGAAACCCAAGGGTGAAAGGATGTGGAAGAATAGGCTGGAAAGGGAAAGAGTAGTCAGCAAAGCACAAGGCCTGCATAAAAGAGCACTGAATATGATATACCATGCCAGAGTTATCAAGTAGAATGCCTTTCTTAATTACAGACAATTAATATGAAGTGATGAAAAAATAATGTTACAGAACATTAGGATGTAAGCAAACTCACGTAGCTGCAAATACGTCCCTGTATCTTTCAGGCAGCCTGTAACTGCCAACGTATATGAACACCGAAGCCACTGCTTCTGAGAGTGCGCAGGAGAGATGGCCAGGAATGGAAGCAGTTTTCCCTACAGGAATTGACCTCTGGCCCCTATTTCAGGTGCCTCTACTGTTAAGAGCACCACTGGATCACCACACTCTTGCAGCACTGCCTGCACATCCCGTGCCTTTTCGCACGGGAATTTCTTCTTCTTACCCAAGAAATTTACTGGCAATTATTCTCTCTTTTTTTTTTCCCCACACACCCCCATCTTTTTTTCTACAGATTTGCATCGACAGTTAGTAACAGCAACTTTTTTCTTTTTTAAAAAATAAACTCGCTGTCTATATTTACTGGTGGTTAGCAACTCTGGATGGTTTCCATATACGTATATACTTTATACATAGAGATCACATTTCTAAGCTTTTAGACGATTTTTCATTTTCATATTAATTTTATAGTTTTGCTTCCACAGCATAATTAACTTCAAAGAAATGGAGCTTTACAGACTTCAGTCTAATCAATGTCAAGCTACTTCAAAGGAACAACTCAGACTAGGGTTGACAGTGGAATCCTTACGGTTCAGTCCAAGGCCTCAGTGTTTCTCTTTCCAACATTGTGCTTGTTTGCCTGTGGTGTGTGGTGATGTATTGTGTGTGGGGGTTCTCAGACTTCGTTCATGCTTTGTGATGTAATTAGCATGTTGCCTTTATATTGTAAATTTGTGTACACAGTTATTAAGGCTACTGAAAATCCTTAGATGTGTCCCCATTTCGGAGTTTGTATGGAACATGCTTCTAATCTTGTGCCAGGAACCAGATTTACTGCTTTTGTTCTAGTTAAAGATAAAAAAATAATTTTAAAAAATGAATGGTTGGAGTAAGAGAAAAGGGAGATTCAGTAACATGAAAACAGCAAGAAAATAGACCCGGGGTGGGGAGGAATCAATCTCGTCATTCTGTAAAGATGTGAAAGGCTTATTCCTCATGCCCACACAGATGCTTATTTGTAAGACTGGAGTCATACCTACAGGAATCACACCTGCTCTATGTATTTTGGTATTTACGGGAACAGTTCAGGGTGTGAAACTTGCAGGCACCTGGGAGCCATTGGTGGTCAGAAAACTGAGCTGTCATCTGGTTCAGGGGTGTAGTTGGGCAAGAACAGTTAGTATCAGGATAAAGTCTGGCGACTGAAATTTTTTTCCGGCTTCCTGAGTATGTTCTGAAACTCCATGTCCTGGATCAGATTATCTCTTTTATTGGACCATCTTCTGTTGGTAAAAGTATGAAAGTTTTTGGGCCATGCAGGACCCTTCTTAAGGCCTGTAGAAAGTCAGAACTATGGACTGAAAAAATGTACTTGCACACTCTCACGAACAGAAATTAGTCCAAGAAAAGATATCAACTGAACTATTTTCTCTCTCATGTTTGGGACCAACATGGCAACCACACAGAGTCTTTGGCATTTATGTCATTAGTGATCAGTATATCAGCAACAACTTTGCTCTTGTTGAAACCAGTTTCCTGCAACTCTGGTTTGGATGATGAAAATTTGGGGGCTGAATCAGCATACCACAATTTGTAGGTATGAAGGCAATACAATGCCAGACAATTTTGTTTCAATGGAGCTTGCCCCAGAGTCCCAACCTAGGAATTTTCTACATGTTTCTCAAAAAACATACACACAAGGGAACCAACTAACTGAAGGAATAATCAGGACTCTTGGAAATTGCACTCAAATCACTCACCCCACAGAGGGCAATTTCATCCACGATACCCCTGATCACCATATAAACACCTGCTTCAGAAGGTCAGCATGGATGGGACTTTCCTACACACCAACATTCTCTAAAGCCCAACCACATTATAAACTGGCTCAGGTATTGCAAGGAACAATGTTCAGAAATCCAGTAGAGGACAGGGATAGCCTGACTCCCCAGGCTGACTCACCACCCAGTTGACCTGCTGGCTGCCCCTCCAAGTCCCAGCTGCCACTGCTCCTCTGGCTTCTTCCCTGCTGCCACTCAAACTGAGCCAGGATCTTCTTACTCTGCTTTTCTGAGCGGGGGAGGAATAGGCCTCTCCTGGTGTGCAAGAGCCACGTGTGGGTTCTTCCCACAACTGGCTTTTCTAAGCGGGAGCAAAGTGATTGAGGAGGTCTCTTCTGGTGTGCAGGACCCACGTGCCAGAAGAGGCCTCCTTGCTCCCCCTCCCACTCAGAAAAGCCAAGCGCAGGAAGAATCTGGCTCAGTTTGAACGGCGACAGGAAAGGAGGCGAGAAGCACCGGCAGTCGGGACTCAAAGAAGCAGTCAGCACTACAGCTGGTGGGTGAGAGAGCCCAGGTAGTCTGGCTATCCCTGTCCCGTTAGCTGACTGCCACCCAAAACTGGATGGCAAGCAGCTAGCAAAGTCCCTCTGTCTGCTTCCCCGTCCACCCTCACCCCCCGAAAAGCTCATTGGCACCAAGCCTATGTCATCCCTGTGGCATCGCTCCAATGAAATTCAGAGATCCAGAAATCTGGAAATCCATAATCGATGCAGGATTTAGGACTTAATTTTTAAGGCAGTTACAGAATAATCCAAATCTGCAATGCCCATTCCTACAAAAAAAAAAAGTGTGAAAGCCATGGGCATAAAATCGTCACCATCCCCAAACATGATATACCAATCCCGTCACAGCACGCACTGAAGAAACATGTCTGGAATAGCACCCCACTACGAGTGTTAATAGATGAGACGACAGCCCACACCAGGTGGGCGCCCAACTGACCATCGATTCGCTTTTTGCCTCCAGCAGCCATGAGGCCACCACCCACCGGACACAGAGCCCCCACTCATGGCAGGGTCTCGGAATGTGAGGAGCCTGCTGTGTGGGTGAATGTGGGCTCATGTGCACCCACCGTCAATTAGGTTGTGTGTAGCCTACACATGTACAGGTCCAACGGCACCATAGAGTTGTGTGTGAAAAGCCCAGAGCATTCTGACCAGCGACAATTTTCGGCCGCTCTCGCTCTCGCTGGTGCCTTAAAAGGCCGATACACACCAAAATGCAGACATTCGTTTGTAGCAGGGCAGAGTCCCTGTGGGCCACTGGCCCTTTAACAGGATCAGCATGGCGCAAAAGCCATACCCACTCTAGAGTATAGAGCGCACATCTTTGTTGGAGTGCTGATCCAAACTACGGCGGCTATGGAGTAGGAGCCTGAAAGCCTCAGGAGCCTGACCACAGAACTGGATGTGAGTGAGATGTGTATAGCCCAGCCAGAGGAAAGCTGCCTGGCTGACAGACTCTGAGGCTATTGTAGATACAGAAGCCTGATACCGTGATGTAATGAGAATAATGTACTGAGACTGGCCAGAGGTTTGATGTCTGGACTGGGAAGAGACAGTGTAGTATGTGTAAATAAACTGAGAGCTGCTCATTCCCAATGAGTGACTGAACCGATCCTGTAAATACTTACACACTGGCAAGCCCGAACCTGCCACAGCATTTCCCCGGCTCCATCTGGTTTCCAGCACACGCCCAATGCTCTCTCTCTTTCAAAGCTGTTGCACTGGCTCAGAATGACAGCCAGGCAACTCTGGTAAGTTAATGCACTGCTGCGGGGGAGGGGAGAGAGCGAATTTACCATTTACTGTAATCTAATTATTGGGGAAGGTTTTTTTTTACTGTGTTCAGAGGTGGCCAGGAGTGCACTGGGGGGCAACAGGATACTCTCTGGGACACAGCAGCACTGGATTCAAACAGTACACGTGGGAAGTAGGTGGGAAAGGCACGATGGAGGGACAACAGGCTGGTGACAGAGAGAAAGGCATCATGATGAGCTGGCGGTGGAGGGAAAGGCACCATGGCGGGCTGGTGGGGGAAAGGGCATTAATAGCAGTGCTCGACTGGTGTTCTTCACTCCTCTACAGCGATCACAGAAGGAGAACCGTGTGCCCCAGAGAACTCGCCACAGCAACCAATCCAATCTTATTTCGCTGTGGGTGGGAAGGGCAGCCATTAGATTGGGTGGAAAGGGTCTGAAACACCAGAGTGGGAAGGTAGGAGTCGGGCGGTATGAACTAATGGCTTTCCTTGTTGTCTTCTATTTCTTTCTATTTCTACAGAAGAAAAACTTCTGCACTGGAAGAATTATTCTTTTAGTTTACTGCCAAGATTTCCTTATGTGTGAGTGCAGGCAAACCTACAAGTTTGCCTGAAATGCTCATATACAGGATTGTAGCATGCTCCCCTTTAGCAATCCTTTTGGCTACTGTGCAGCCACTAACACTACAGAAATGCTCATACATGATTGTAGCATGAAATTCTATTTCTGAAATTTCTATTCTATATTATGAATCAAATCAGTGGTTCCGTTGTGTCATGTCACGTCACATTCTGAATCAATAGTTCCACTGTTATGGTTTCTCTGCCTTTGTTTCTACGAGTGACTGTACCTTTGTGAGCTATTCAAGTTCTCTCAACAGCGCTCCAGAAAGTCGCTTCTCTCCTGTACAGCATCTGAGTGCCTGCTTTTGGGGAATATTTAATGGTCTCTATTATATTCTATATTCTGAATTGATAGTTTCACTGTTCCACCAATGAATCCAATGTTCCACTATATTCGATTCTATCTGACTCTATATTCCAAATTGATTGTTCCACCAATAAATCTATATTTTGGTACTGTTCCACCAATGAATCTATAGCATAAAGTTTTAATTTGGATTTGCAGTTTGTTCACAGACTTCTTTCAACCAGTCTCAAGAAACCAAGACATATTCAAATTTTATTCTATATTCTGAATCCACAGTTCCACTGTTCCAACAGTGAATCCATCTATATGAGCACCCTTGTTTTTTCTCAAAAGCTTAAATGCAAGGAAAGGAGATTTTTGTAAATAAATGTTTTCCTGTAATAAATTTCAATGATGATGTCTCATATGCCTTTTGCAATGTTTTTTTTATTAAAGTGGCAGGAGATTTCAGCGCAGTTCCCACATGGCACTCCATGTGAAAATTCTATCTTGCTTTCTGTCTTGTTTTCCTGTTCTCATTACTCCTGTAAATTTATTCAGACAAACATTCTGCATGGAAATTAATTGTTTTTATATTGATTTTACATTGTTTCATTATATTTTAATAGATTTTGTGACGTGCTCTGAGCACCATTTGGCAGGTGCCAAATAACTATACTATACAATAAAAATAGTATATATTATCTAATTATATTATTATTAAAGATGAAGGGCAACAAAAATTATCAAGGGCATGGAACGGCTCCCATAGGAGGAGAGGCTTGGTAGGTTGGGGGCACTTCAGTTAGGAGAAGAGACTACTGAGAGGAGATATGATAAAGGTCTATAAAATCATGAGTGGTGTGGAACTTGTAAACAGGGAACAGTTACTTACCCTCTCAGCTAGTACTAGAACTAGGGGACACTCCATGAAACTCATGGGTGGCAAGTTTAAAACAAATAAAAGAAAATATTTTTTCACTCAGCGTATAATTGCGTTGTGGAATCTACTGCCCGAGGCTGTGATAAGGGCTAGTACTAGCTGAGTTTCTAGAAGATCGGTCCATTAGCAGCTATTAGCCAGACAGGATCAGGGAACATGACGGGAGCTGGGGGAAAAACAACAGGGAATGGATCCCCCATTGTGATCTGTTGGGTGCTTCTCCCAAGCCACCGTGATTGGCCACTGTCGGAGACAGGATGCCAGGCTAGATGGACCATTGGTCTGGCCCAGTATGGCACTTATGCTCTTATGAAGCAGATGTTTAAACATATGAATCCAATGTTCCAATTAAACAAATGCATACTATAGGGATGGGGCTAGGAAACGTTATGGAGAGGTGTGTGCACCAAAAACAGGGGGTAAGAGTTCTGAGCCCATGCACTTGCAGCTGAAGGTGGGGTTATGTGCGCAACAACCATCAGCTGCATGCCTGTACCTCTGCACTTCCCAGATCCAACCAGTCTCCAAACCTCAATAGGAAATCTCAGAAATTCAGGCCTGCAGCCAGATAATCTACAAAAGGCAATTCACAGGGAAGGCCACCTGGTGGGAAATAGCATGGGGGCAGAAGGGAGACCAAGGAGGGAAAGTAAGCCATCCTGGTCTTGGGCCACATGCCAAATAGTTTAAACAGCTTAAAGAGCTGGGTGGCTGACTAGAATTAGGCGTGCCGCACATGAGCAGCTATTGGCCATGACTGTGATCCAGCTGCCCTTGCCCTGCATAAGGGCAGCACTGATATTCTTGCACTTGCAGACCCCTTATTCCCAGGCTCTGAGTGCTGCATACGCCACAGCAACCAGCCTAACGCTGGCAACCAGAGGTTAAGCCCCACCCTCCAGTTGGCAATCATGGTCATGCTCCCTGTGCCAGGGAGGGAAGGGGGAACAGAATGCAAATTCATTCCACTGCCCACCCCTTTACTTCAAGGAGTTGCCATGGAACATAGGGTCCCGCCACAAACTCCACCACAGTGCCCAATCCCCCACGTACAAGAAGCTATAACACCCCATTCGGGGTGTGCGTTGACCCTGTGCCTGCTCTGACTAGGTGCTGGGGTTGAGTAAGCACCTGTCCAACTGCTCAGGGAGAGGATCAATGGACTGGTGGAGGGGAGGAGGAGAAGGGAGTCTGGAGGGGCATGCAGTGCTGGTGTGGCAGGTGCAGGTATCATGGCACATAAGGAGGGTGGGGAGCACTGCGGTATTGGAACAAGTCTCTCTCAGCAGGGTGCCAGACAACAATAGGGAGACTAGAGAGCAGGACTGGCCAGCCAGCATGCCTATGTGTTCTCTGCATGTTCAGGGCAGGCCCCAACCACTAGTAAACTTGGACATACTAAACTATTATTGGACACCCCAATAAAACCGTGTGCTGCTACCTGCCAGTGAGCCATGAACTGTGCTGTAAGTCATTAATGAGAGAAACCAGGCTGAGAATACGCAAAGACTGATTGCACTGGCTCTGAAATTTTCCTTTTTCAATTTTGACTATAGGTGATCAAGTATGCGATTTGCTCAAAAAACTTTGTGTTCTGTGCATAGCAAAAGGTTATTTCCAGCCACCAGGTGCTGGCAGGTATAGTAGACCCTCCCAGAGGTGGGTGGGAATAGCAGGCTCTGGACCGACTCTCAGAGTAGCCCAGAACAAACAAAAAAAGATGGAGTGGCTTCTTTTTCATAGTTCTCCATGGCTACACCTCAAGATGGGGTGGAATACTGGGAAGTGGAGTGTTGGTGGGCAGAGCATTTTTTTTGGGGGGGGGGGGGAAATGACCAGCTGTCTATTAGGTTTGTTGCGCTATACCTGTGAGTGGGGGCTATCAGCACACACAAAAAATACACTCAGGGGCTGCTCGTTTATTAGGGTCTACATGCTAAACACGTGAGTGGGGGGCTGACTGGACTGAACACAGACTCCAGCAGGTTATAGTTTCATTTCTTAACACTCTAAATTCTTGTTAAGCCCAAGAAAACTTAGCAATATTCATCAAATGGACAGGCAGCCTGGATTTTCTCATAAAATTCTAGCAAATTTCAACAAACATAATTCATTCATCCGACTGCCTCTAGGAGCACTTCCATTCCCATATCAGTTTCGTAGACACCAAGGATCACTAATAGAACCCTACAGTCTACCATATAACATAAACCCTACAGCCTGTCAAAAGACACAGCGACCACTGAAGGCACACTGAAAAAAATCAATCATCAACAGCCAGACCACTAAGGTACTACTGTTAGCTCTGAAGAGAGGCCACTCCATCAGAGAGAGAAACCATATCTGTGGAATAAGTCAAATAAATATTTTAAGAGCACCAGTTACAAAATATATCAGCCCCTCCTATCGTTCCCATCCCCAGTTGTCATGATGCGTCAGAAAAACTTTTCCCGCCCAACCCCCTTATGTGGGTTTAGATCAGAGACTCCCAAACTGTGGTAGAGTAGCAATCCAACTTATATTTAATACATTTGTTGCTGTCTGGGGCTAGAAAATTCTGTTAAGTCTCAAAATGGGGTCTTGCAGGAAAGTTTTTTGGGATTGCCTAGTTTTAATGCTGTTTGATAACACTCTCTTTTGGAATGTGAAAGTTAGTTTTGTGCCTATTTCTTTGCACTGCAGCATTTGACTGTGTGTCTGTCTATGAGGGTGCAAATAATTAACTAAAGACCAGGAAAGTGATTATACCGGAGACCCAGAGGTTGCTTAGGTAACCAAAAGCTTGGAGAATCCAAGTTTGCTCAGTTACAACAGTTGAAACCTATCTAAGGCTCCTGGCAGGGGCTAACTGGTACCAGGAAAATGGATAAAGGTTGCGACATATAAAGGGGCTGAACCACAGCTGCTATCGACATTCTCTGCCAAAAACAACGGAAGGACCTAAACATGCCAATCAACAGTTGATGAACCTCATTCCAATTCATGAAATAATACCAACTAATAATGTAGGTGAAACCAAATAATTTCTACAGTCCCATGTGAACTGTCACTAAAAATGGTGAAAGATAAGGATTTGCATATGAGCAAAGAACTTTTTACAAGAGTCCGTGACATTTTGAATCCTTTGGGTCTTCCTTTCAAAGGGAAACTATACAGCACCTTCATGAGCCTTTGAACTGAAATTCCAAATTCTACTTCACACAAGAAAAAGCAACACACTGAACAGTAACAGTGATCTTATGGCCCATTACAAGAATCTTTAACAAACCACCATCCCTACCTGCTACCCACTTAGCCTCTAGTAGTTTTGCAACCACATGCGCTGTCCAATGGCATATCATGAGGTTTTAGGATTCCATTCCTCTGTTTGCAATAATCAGTTCTTGTTTGCTTGTATTTAGCTCAGGCTCAGCACCTGCCTTTTCAAACCTGAAGACAAGCATGAAGCTCAACAGAAAAGTGGTCCAAATAATATGTCTATATTCTCTCACACTCTGGGATGAATATGCCAACACCACTTTAAACAATACTTTCCCCAGCACTTTAACATAAAAAGAAGGAGGGTGAGGGAGCTATTCCATCTGGAAGTAAGAACAAGTACATACTTAGAGTACTCTAAAGAGCTGCTATTTAAATGATCCAGAATATTCTCCTTACCCAACTCTATATGTGCACAGCTATTTGGGGATATTCTTGGTGGTTCTCCTGGCAAAATAGACAAAATTGGACACTGTGAAAAAATTCTTTGAGAATTACAGATGGGGAGGATTAAAAAACAATTCAACATCTCACTTTCACTCTGGTGACCACTGTCTAATTACCTTATAAATCACAAGGCAAGGAGTAGTCTATACAACTCAGGGCAGAGGAATATAGGTCGTCTTTCACACTATACTAAAACAACAGAAAGACATTTTTTGAAATGGTCCCTTCAAGACCAATAAACAACATTATTTAGTCTACTGCTGTTATTGTACCTTGGTTCCAGTCTGCTGATGACAGAAAATGGATTCTAAACTGAGTTAAGATGACTGAATGTTTATCCAAAGCTGAAATAATAATATCCAACTGACAGACAGGTATGGGAAGGACAGCTTGTCAAACTGAGAAACAAGCTCAAATATTACAAGTATGCACATACTCAATAGGGCTTACATAAAACCCAACAACTTTGTTGGCATTCTTTACAAATATTTTCTGTCTCCACACTACACTTAACCTCTAGTTGCTTTCTGTGTTCTCTCCCTTCTTTGCTCAGTATTTTACGTGCTTAGGGAAAAAAGACTCTAATTTCTGCAGTTTTAAACAAAGTTGGCATTTGCATTTAAATGAAATATTAACTATTTTCTACCGACTCGGGAAATTTAATGTTACTACATACTCAATATATAACTTAATTATGACAGACAAAGGAGTACAGCAAGATTGAACTCATCAAAATAGTCTCACATGAAGTCAGTGAACAAGTATGGACCAAAGTTAATATCAAAATATGGCATATTTTGAATATCAACATAGAGATCTCCTTAATGATCATTTGTTCAGCAGTACAGCAGTGTGTGTAGTCTAAGGAAACAAGCGGTACATGTTTAAATACAACAGGGAGTTGCACAGAATCTTACTTCTCACTTAAGATGCATATGAATTGCCAATCTATAGCTTTTAAAGGATACCCAGTAGATTTAGCTGGAATTCAAAATGATACACCAGCTACTGCAATCAAACATGAACAATTTGAAGAGCTTGTTAGCCAAACCCAGAAACATGTCAACAATGTACAAAAGCAAGAGTTGAACCCCCCGCCCTCACCCCACAAGTCAGAAACAACTACCTGGATCCAGCCCCTTCCCTTGAGTGCTGAAAGAATGCATTCCAATGAAAAGGAGAACAGAGATTAGGGAGTGCATTCAGGGGTGCAAGCTGGATCCACAATCCCCCCCCCCCCAACTTGTCTGCAGGGATTGTACTAATTTACAAAGTAAACTGCATGGTGTGGGGGTGAGGGCAGAAGGAGGTCACCCATCCTTGTCCAAAGAGACACAAGCACAATTAAGTGGGGATCTCAGTGCTGCTCGGTGGTACAGCTGCTCCTCAAGAAACCATCACTTGATGCTGCTACCCCAGCGAACTACCGACCTGTCTCTAACCTTCCCCTTTCTAGGGAAGGATATTGAATGCGTGATGGCCATCAGCTGCAGGCACATCTGGAACTGCACCTGTTTCCTTGATCCCACGCAGCCTGGTGTTCATCCAAATTATGGCACGGAGACCACGCTTGTGGCTTTAGTGATGACCTCCTCGAAGAACTGGACCAGGGTTGTATAATCCTGTTGGTCCTATTGAATCTGTGGCTTTCGATACTGTGAATCATGAGATGCTGGTGACTCGTCTGAGGGACCTGGGCGAGGTGGACAGTACTGCCTTGCGGTGGTTCTACAGTGGTAGTTAACTTGCATATTGGGTTGGCAGCTATTATTATTTCTTCCACTTCTCTGTGCTGGTGCTGCTTGTGCACCATCTGGCAGTTCTATTTCTTCCCTTTTTACTTTAGTAATTACAGGAGAGCTACTTTCTGTGGATCAGTTGGGGCGTTAGGGGTTACATCAGGATTATATGGAGGTGGAAATTCCTCAGTTTCATTGGGAGCTGCCTTCTTGCTAATTTCATTTAGAAGATCATTGTCTTCTTCAGAACCCAGATCATCAGGGTCAATTTTAGAACACATTGCTATTGGTTTGGACTGCACTGCAGCTATAAGATCTCTTTTACTTTCCAATTGTTTTATTAATGCAGCTACTTTTGCCTTGCATTTAGTATGATTGGGAGTGGAACCTATCTTTGTTTCCTTAATTGTTTGCATAAGCGCACGTGAAGCAGTATGGCTGTCCTGCAAACGTTACTGTAAATTAGCAACCTGTTTCTCAAATTTCTTTACTTGAGCTTGCAACTGAGCATTTTCCTTTTTGAGCTCTGTCAATTGCTGAACTTGTTAAAAAAAATCCTAGCTGCTGTATCATATTTCCAATTTTGACTTTCTAATTCCCTTTGTTGTAAAATTACAAATTTCAACATCCATATCTTTAACTTGTTCCCTTAATTCTGTATTTTCCTTCAGTAACAGGTCATTGCCTAGCAGTAATAACCATAGCAATGCATTTTGCTTAATTTTCTTTTTAGGTTTAATAAAGCAACAAGTAACTTTCCCAAGTTTCAGCAATTTGAGCTTCAGTTAATGGGGAGATTAAAACATCAGACATCCAAGGACATGGACCATTTTCAGGAACAGTTTGCCTAGCAGGAGAAGGTTTCTGTATCTTTTTCTACTTCTCTATGGAGGTGGAGTTTTGTGGGTGAAACAGTAGCAAGTACTCTTGCCAAACCTCAGGGAGTTGATCTAAGGTAACTGGTGATTGTAATGCATTTTCAGCCCAAGGGCAGGGACCATTATTTCTCACTGTTTCAGCAAAGGCAGGTAATACTTGCACCTTATCCCATCCCTGCTTTTTGGGGACGCCCTTTCTTTCCTTCCTTTTGAACCAAGCCATAGGAACACTTAAAATGAGCCTGCGAAGACAAGAGAAACCAGGAAGTGCCTTTACTTTTCACATTATCACACTGAACCAGCAGCGTAATTGTGAGCAATCTTCTAACCTAATTTGAAAAAGAAAAAGAATGAGCGCAAAAGAAAATCTAACCAGGGAAGTCAAGTCAATGCCCTACCCCTACTCTATTTGTAGCAGCTCCTGCGCCTGTGCGACAACCCCTCACAATAGATTTTAAAACCTAGCCAGGGAACCTAGAACAGCCCAGCATTCCCCTCTCAATAGTCTTTAGGGGAAAAAAGGACTAACCAGGGAATCTATAACAGACCAGCATTCCCCTTTCAATAGTCTTAATAGTGAGCCTCGACAACAGAAGGGATTGTTAGAGCAGTGCCCTAAAATTGTCCAACCTTCCCCCCCAACCGCAATTCTCCACCAAACGTAACTTCACTCAATTATTGTTAACAATGGACTACCACAAAAATGAGCACGATGAGCGATGACAGTGTATGCCCATCAGCTGAGCGGGATCGAAGATCGCCTTTAAATTCAACCCACTTTAATCTCAAATATAATTTTATTAGAAGAAAAGAAAATCACAAGTCCTGGTTTCCTAGTCTTGGTAGGGAACAACACTACCCACACCTAAGCAGAAGTAGCCCTACACAATATTATTATTATTATTATTATTATTATTATTATTATTATTATTATTAGACATTTATATAGCGCCAGTCGTGTGACCTGGTGCTATACAGAACACAGAACTAGACGCGGTTTCTTACGTGTCCAGTGCCACAAGTTGGAGTCCGTGCAGGTGTCGGTTCAGGAAGGCTGGGGGGAGGGGGGGGCACGCAGGTGAAGCTGGAGAGATGGGATGCTGGGGTATGATAAGAGTGTGACCCATGTGTGCAATGTCAGGAAGGGAATGACACCATGAGGTTCGCTGTTGATGCTAGTGACCACAAGCTGCCATTCAAAGTTCCATCTCTTTGAACCAGTCCTTAATACTTTTTTAGCTGCTGCTGTTAAAATGTGGAGGTGAAGGGACTGAGGCGCTTCCATCACAGGAAGGTCTGTGGGAAAGAGGTGATGTCACTCTTCTTTTGCCAAAGTCTTTCCCATTGTTTATGGATCATTTATTTATTTTATTTATTTATTTTATTACACTTATATGCCGCCCCCTCATGCCAATGGCATCTCGGGGAGGCTTCCACCAAATATAAAAACAATCTAAAACAACATAAAGCCACATTAAAATCTAAAAAAATTCCAATATTATTATATAAACAAATTTAAAACACCCACCATACAAAAATTGAACCCACCCTCCCCTCCCCGCCTCCGAAGGCCTGGGAGAACAGCCATGTCTTGCAGGCCCGACGGAAGGCCAACAGACTCAGGGCCAGCCGTGCTTTCTCTCGGAGGGAGTTCCATAGCCGTGGCCCAGCCACCGAGGACGCCCTCTCCATTGTAGCCCCCCGCTTTACACGGGGGACCTCCAGGAAGGCGCCCCCGGGGGACGGAAGGGGCCGTCCTGAGTCTTGGAGGGCGAGGCGGTCCCTGAGATATCCAGGTCCAAGACTGTACAGGGCCTTATAGATCAAAGTCAGCACCTTGGATCTGGCTTGGTGCGTTACAGGCAGCCAGTGCAGTGCACGGAGCACTGGTGTTATGTGCTTTCGTTGGCCCATCCTTGTTAAGAGATGGGCTGCCGCATTCTGCACTAGCTGCAACCTTCAGGCCAGCATCAAGGGAAGTCTCATGTGGAGCGCATTACAGTAGTCCAGCCTCGAGGTGATGAAGGCATGGATCAAGGTGGCCAGGTCGGTTCTGGAGATGTTCTGGCGCAGCCTCCGTACTAGATACATCTGGCGGAAAGCCACCTTCGCCACCACATCCACCTGCTGATCTAGGCAGAGGTCTGCATCCAACAACACTACCACACTCTGAACCTGCT
>QEPC01013568.1:1883447-1906484 GCA_003113815.1 Sphenodon punctatus
AGGTGGTATTGGAAGCCATGGGAGGCAATGAGTTTGCCTAGGGACAGAGTGTAGGTAGAGAAGAGAAGAGGACCAAGGACAGAGCCTTGGGGAACACCAACCGAGAGAGGAAGGGAGGATGAGGTGGAGTTGACAAGAGACACATTGAAAGAGCAGTCAGAGAGGTAGGAGGAGAACCAGCTGAGGACGGAGCCACAGAATCCAAGTAAGTGAGTCCAGCAAGAGTGAGTGGTCAACAGTATCGAAGGCAGCAGAGAGGTCAAGGAGGACAAGAATGGAGTAGAGGCAATTAGATTTACCACAAGAAGATCATTGGTGATCTTAGCGAGAACAGTTTCAGTAGAGTGAAGGGGGCGGAAGCCAGATTGAAGTGGGTTAAGGGAGGGGTTGGCGGAGAGGAAGTCGAGGCAGCGGGAGTAGACAACACATTCAAGAAGCTTGGAAGTAAAAGGAAGGAGTGAGATAGGACGGTAGCTAGAAGGGTCAGACGTCTACAAAGCTTCCTTCCTAGCCCTATTAGCTCTGCCTTAAGATATATGTGAATTAAAGCCAATTATTGATCAGACTGAACAGCCAGCCTGACAACATGTACACCATAAATAAAGTCATCACAAAAAAACTTATGTTAGGTTCTGAAAATGTAACGTAACAAAAACATTTATTACTTTCTTGTAACTCAAATGTACATATTCTACCTCCTGGAAAGTTTTAAATAGAGCCAAAGAAAGTCAGAGCTGTGATGCAGACAAGAACAGGCTTCCATTCATTTTCTCGGCTGTAGTGAGACTTGAAATTGAAATACAGAATGCAACAATATCAAGTTACTAGAAGAAATTTGGAACCATTGGGCCTCACAATATCTGGACATCAACCCACTTGGAGTCTCTCTGGGACTATGCTCAAGGAAACAAAGGGGGCAGGAATCCAAATACAGAAACCCTAAACAACTGTTCCAGGACATGAAGAAAATATGGGCTGAAATAAGCAAGAAGATAATTGATAAAGTTATTGAGTCTATGCCAAATAATTTAATATGGAATGTTGACTGCCTGAGGACATAATGTACTAACTATATTAAAAGTCATTCCGTTGTGTACATTTTGTAGAAGAGACTTGTTTTCAGAATTCCTATTCATGTTAATGAATTCTGTCTGCTTCACTAAAAAACAAGATGCATGAAACTTTGAAAAATTTAGAATCAAATCAGACATATGATCTTGGATCGTATTTTAATTTTTATTGATAAGAAAGTGATGTAAATAAAGAGGTCCAAGTGAGTGTTTTGGAACACCAAGCATTTTTTTTTTTCTCTCTACCTTTCCAATTAGAAAGCCACATATTCTCCTATTTTATATAGGAATAAAAGTGTAACTCTTCCCATTAGACTGCATACGTAAGGCTGACTTCAACACAACCTCTTTGACAGCTTCAAAACAGATTTTCTGTTGTGCTTTGTCCTTAGCTACTGCTAGTTACGGTTATATTGCTTAATATCAAATAATGCATTCAACTATTTCAAAAGATAATCCATTTTATTATTTAAAGACCAAGTAGTCAAGCACTTAAGACATAACTGCTTTTCCTTAAGTGGTGTGTCATATGGTTCAATTTTAATTACTATTGCAAAGTAATAAAGAAGCATGCAACAAATTGAGGTGTAATTAAATCATCAGTTTCTCTAATAACCACCACAGTACATACCATAGTAAACCAAGGATATATTGAGATCTACAGCACATTTTGATTAAATAATGTATTAAAATATGAATACTTTTGCAGAGTTTCAGTACTAGCGTAACTCCGGTTAGTAGGAAAACCAACAAAAGATAACTAGTACTTCAGAAGTAGCTTGAACTGATTCAACATGTATACAAATGTATACCTCTAAGCACAATCAGCCCTATCTACTTGAGTGGGATTATTCTAGGGGTGTGCACCAGGGACCCATTTTTTTTTTTATTATTATTTTTTTTAGGGCTTTTAGTTTTTCATTATAAATTTTGTTATTGTATTTAATTTTAATTTTCCACTGGTTTCTGGATTTCTGGATGTAACTTCTTTGTCTTTTATCAATTTTGCATGAAATCTGGACAGAGTGTAATGCATACCAAAAGGATCATCTCTGCCAAATTCATTTATCCATAAGATAGGATAAAGGGTCCTGATTTTATAAACAATTTCACTTCATGGTTTGCACACACATTTCCAGCTGTAATGTCTTTGTTTTCCCATCCAATACTGGTGAAGTTTAGACTCATTGAACCCCCTATCCAAGGGATCATTCCTGCAAAAGTTCAGAAAGATTGGATAAAGGGTCCTGATTTTATAAGCAATTTAATCATTTCATGGTTTGTATATGCATTTCCAGCTGTAGCGTCTTCGTTTTCCATCCGATTTGGATGAAATTTGGAAATGTTGATTCACTCCCCAAGGGATCATTCCTGCCAAATTTCAGAAATTGGATAAAGGGTCCCAATTTTATAAGCAATATTAGTTTTGTGATTTTAACAGAAGTTGCAAGTTTCCTTAAATCACTTGCAGGTGTTGCCTCTGTTTAAACTGTAGAGGTTTAACTAGATGCAGAGATCTGCTTTTTGGAGCATTTGTAGAGAGATTGAAGATGATGTGAGGAAGTGGGTAGAGCAGACGAAGAGCAAGTGCTAGAGGCACTAGCCCAGGGTTCAGTCATCGGTACCCCAAAGTTTGTGGGGGCATATATGGGGGAAATTAGATGCAGAGTTCTACAACTTTAAGCACTTGCAGTGAAGCTTAAGACTGAAGCACACACAGAGCCGGCCTATGAGTCACAAAAGATCTATCCATGGTGGGAGGTGTACAGCTTGGTAGAAGCTTGTATTTGTTCCCCAGTGCCCACACCCAAGCTTCCCTGATTGCAATGACTGATTACTGTCAAGTTGGAAACCTGGGCAGCATCTCCAGAGAATAAGCATATACTACGGATTCGCTGACGTTTGACAGCGGTACAAGATGGTTTTGTGATGCTAACTTGCCAGCAGAAATGTCAATCATGTACCCTCATTCTGTGTTGTGCCCACCCCAACCTGTTACTGGGAAGTTGGAAGCATTTGCTAAAGAAAGAGTCAATGAAACATTTTCTTATGTCCTCTGTCACAGTGCTGCAGGGTGTATGGGATGCCAGCTTGGATGTGTCAACCATGTCTCTTGATTGCTGGGCTGCTTTCTCCCACCCCACTGCCTTCCTGCCTGAAGTCCTGGTTATGTCCTGAAATTTTCATTTTTGTCCCAAACTTTTCAGAACTTGTATTTGCACGTCTTGTTAAAATCACAAAAGTTCAATTGCTTGCTTATAAAATTAGGGCCCTTTATCTAATCTTTCTGAACTTTGACAGGGATGATCCCTTGGGTGAGGGGTACAATGAGTCCAAATTTCATCTGTATTAGACAGACAATAAAGACATTACTGCTGGAAATGTGTACACAAGCCACAAAATGTAAATTGATTATAAAATCGGGACCTTTTATCTAATATTTGTGAAACCTGGCAGGAATGATCCCTTGTGCGAGGAGTACAATCTGCCAAATAGCCATTCAAATACAACTGCCCTTGTCGTGGTCGGATCATTACCTTTTGTTGGCCTGTCTCCCGGTGCATGTCTGCCCCCAGAGAGGTACAGAACCAGTTCAGATGGTTTGCCCCCGGAGACTTATGGAAGCAGGGAGGTTCTGGAATGCTCTTGGGGAGTTACCCTCTGATCTTGACGACCATTCACTCAATGAACTCGTAGCTCTTTGGAACACTTTGCTGACACAGGCCATCAACCAGATGGCTCCTGGGTGTCTGCTCCCTAAGCATCAGTACCACAGACCTCCTTGGTTTATAGAGGGTCTGCGGCAACTCAAGCGTGAAGGACGGCAGTTAGAGCAACAGTGGCGTTATTCGCATGCTGAAGTCAACCAGTTGCAACATAGAGTGAGCTTACGAGCCTATGCTATGGCTGTGCAGGCAGCAGAGAAGTTCTTTGCTGCCCTCATAGCATCCGTAAAGTCTCGTCCGGCAGAACTTTTCCAGGTGGTGAAGGGACTGGTCAGTCTGGTCTCGCTCTGCCTGGAACTGGAGTCTTCCAGTGCACACTGTGACATGTTTGTTGATTACTTTGTGGATAAGATCGCTCGTATCCACCATGATTTTGATGCCACGTTTATGACAATGGGAGAACTAGAGGGTGTGGAAGCCCCGTCTTGTCTGATTTTGTGGGATCAATTTCAGTGGGTGTCACCTGCTGATGCAGAGGTGGTTCTGGGGGCTGCTAGGGCCACCTCTTGCAAACTGGACCCGTGCCTGTCCTGGCTGGTCAAGGCCAGTCGGGAGACGTTGGGTCCATTTCTGGTAAGGGTGGTCAATGCCTCCCTTCGGGAGGGCAGAGTCCCAAGCTGCCTTATGGAGGCGGTGGTCCGGCCTCTGCTTAAAAAGCCATCACTTAACATTGACTCCTTTACCAGTTATCACTTAAACCTTCCCTAAAAACCTTCCTTTTTAGGGAAGGTTATTGAATGGGTTGTGGCTCGGTAGCTGCAGGGGCATCTGGACTGCATCAGTTTTCCTGATCCCTCGCAGTCTGGCTTTCATCCAGGTTATGGCACTAAGATTGCACTTGTGAGCTTGGTTGACAATCTCTGCTGAGAACTGGATCAGGGTCAATCAACCCTGTTGATTAGATCGGTCTGCTGCATTTGATACCATTGAACGTGAGATGTTTGTGATGCACTTGCGGGACCGAGCTGGGGCGGACGAGATTGTTCTTGAATGGTTCTGCTCTTTCCTAGCCAGAAGAATTCAGCGAGTGGTGCTTGGGGATTGTTCATCATCTCCCCGGGACCCTACGTATGGAGTCCCACAAGGTTCTGTTCTGTCCCCTCTCCTGTTCAACATGTATATGTAGCCTCTCGGTGAGGTCATGAGACAGCATGGGGCTCAGTGTCATCAATATGCTGATGACACCCAATTCTACTTCTCTTTTTCATCTGACCCAGACTCAGCAGTCTCTGTGCTTATCCAGTGCTTGGCAGCTGTGGGGGACTGGATGAGGGCGAGCTGACTGAAGTTAAATCCCAACAAGACTGAGGTGATGGTGGTGTGCATGGCAGTGGGTGTACCGGTTCCCATCATTTATGGGATTCACCCCCACACTGGTCCCCCAGGTTCGCAGTCTGGGCATGCTCCTCGAAACGTAACTCCGCTTAGACATTCAGGTGGGGGTTGTGGCGAGGAGTGTGTTTCTCCAATTACATCTGGTGCGTCAGTTTCAGTCGTATGTCTCAGATGGTGACCTGGTCACCATCGTCCATGCTTTCATTACTTTGAGATTGGACTATTGTAACACGCTCTACATGGGCCTACCCATGGTGACAGTTCGGAGACTGCAGCTGGTGCAGAATGCAACAACCGATCTCCTTATAGGGTTTGGCCATCATGAGCACATTACACCGGTGCTCTGCACTGGCTGTGTATAGTCTTCCGGGCCCAAAGTGTTGGTGTTGACCTATAAAGCCCTATACATCCTGACCCCACCTATCTGTGGGATCGCCTCACCCCCCGCGTTCTGGACCGGCCCCTGCGGTCTGCCGGGAGCGCCCTTCTTGAAGTCCCTCGAGTTGTTCAGGGGGCAACTATGGAGAGCGCATTCTTGGTGTTTGCCCCTTAGCTGTGGAACTCCCTTCCAGTGGAGGTGAACATAACCATAATGGGGGGCCTAAAAATAATCAACCCCCCCCTCCAAACCCCTCTTCACCCATCTCCCTCACCGAAAGCCTGGCGGAGCTGCCAAGTCTTACACTGATAAAGGAAGGCGGGACTGAGCTTGTTTTATTTATAATATCTATCTCTATCTCTATCTATCTATATATGCACGCTATTTTTACATTTATATTGTTTTAAATTTTTATATTGTAAGCCACGCCGAGCGGCCTTTGGCAGGAGGGGTGGGGTAAAAGTTACTAAATAAAAATAAATAAAAATTGGACAAGTAAAAAAGAAGTTACAGACAGGAATGCATCACAAGCCATGATGCTTATACAATCAGGACCCTACATCCAATTATTCTGAAATTTGGAAGGGATGTTTCCTTGAGTGAGAGGTACAAGCTGTCCAAACGTCATGCAAATCAGATGGAAACAAACAAGTTACAGCGTAAAGTGTTCGTTCCAAATTTTATTTTAAATCCTGATTTTTTCCCATTTTCATTATTACAATAACGATAAAGAAAATGGGATTTTCGTTACTGTTATCATAAAAATGAAAACAACTTGCACAATCCTAAATTATTCATAGACTTAAAAGGCATAAAGCTATTTAACTGCTTTGTGAAAATGGGGCTTATTGTGATAATTTTCAATTGTCTCTGGTCCAAACTAGATGGGAGCATGTCAAACCCTGAAGCTTTCTCTCAATGCTTAATGTACATACCAGTTTCCTTCTACATAACAAATGAAAGCAAAATGACTAACGTTAGAACTTTATGAAAATGTGGATCACAATCTGAATGCAGGTGCTTTGCTGTAACCATCTGACAAATCTAAAAAATGGTGCTGGCTCAAAATTTCAATTTGAATTGAAATACTGAATACTGAAATTTCAAATACAAGATTTCAGTGTAAGTGTTTAACCAATTATTTACTAAAAACTTTAATTACGTGAAGTGCATTTAGCGTGCCTCTGCTGATCAAGCCTATTTTTGAGCTTACTTCACCACACTAACAAACAAAAATCAAGCCCCATTTGAATTCTAAAATGTAAAGTTATGATAAGGTCTTATTACTTGTACAAGACAGCTCTGCCACAGCTACATGATTTACTGGGAGAAAAAAACAAAGCATCACACTGTTTTGGCTAAGTTATATCATAGCTGCTCTCTGGAGTTCCATTAATGCCACTTTTGACTTCTTATGAGTTACGGAGCAATAAGGCACAACCACCTCTAGGGAGCTAACTACACTCATTCCACAACATTTCCAAATCTCTCTAGACTGATGAGCGAAAGAAAAATCACAGGATTGGCTACTTCTACACTAGCCCTCTTTATATATTCTTATCACAATATTTTGATACCATATTTTTGCATAACTGTCTATTAAAAGTTCATAAAACAAAGGGGTAAGAGGAAAATGGGTTCTGTTGTAAGCATCGCACACTAAATGAGTGGAAAAAATTAGAAGACACCTAAATATGCACTGACCAGAGGTGAAACTCTAAGATCATGTTAGGATTGGGGAACAGCAGCAAGACTGGGGATGAGAGGGTGAATGGTCGTGTGTGTGTGTGTGTGTGTGTGTGTGTGTGTGTGTGTGTGTGCGTGCACGTGTATACAATATACATAATACATAAAAAATATTATTATTATTATTAGGATGAACCATTATTGAATTTGTACCAACAATTCAGTTCTGCATTTTTATCATAAAATTATTTAGTGAATCAATTACATAATTTTTAATCATCCCCTCCCCTCCCCACACTCTACCCGTGTTACCTTCCCAAACACCTACAACTTTTTATTTTAAGGGGAACGAGAGAAGATGATAATTCATTATCCAGAAGCAAGGGATAAGAAGAAACGAAGAAACAGAAGGAACAAGCACTCCAAGCACCAAAGAACACAAAATGGCATTGTTAATTAAGCACTTGAATTCAGTATTCTCATATCAGAAATATTAGAAGCAACATTTCTAATATGAGAATACTGAATATTCTCATATCCAGGCTGACATTTTGTTTTCAAGTTACATGTGTCTGAAGGAATTCAACCGCTAGCATAGGATACGATGGCACAAGTCCTTCTAATGATTTTCCTGCTGTTGGTTAAACACAGCTAATTACAATCATTTGAGTTCCAGCACTTAGGCAAATTTGTTCTGTATTTTTTTTTAATCCCTTTAAACTCATTCCTTTCTCTAAACCCCTATTTCCTCTATTAATATTGCAAATAAGATAAAACTTGTCTGGCAACCTTCTGAAACTATTGTAAACAAGCAGATTTGTAGATGTGTTAAGTTTCTGAAATAGGGGGGCTCCATTACAGCATCTGATGTCAAATCTTTACTGAAAGCTGGAAGGAGACTACTTTTTGTGTAGATTATGAGATACAGCACTGAATTCCTACTATGAAGGCCACAAATTAAGTGCTTCCTGGTTTTTGTTCCAGGACAAAACAAAACAATGGTATCTAATTATAAATTGTAATTAATAGAGACAGAAAACAAAATTAAGAGAACCATGAACTCACTCCGTGGCCTTAGTCAAGTCACCATCTCGGTCTCAGTTCTCCATCTGTAGTAACAATCTGCCTTACAGGGTTGTTATGAGGGTAAACTTAGATAAGGATTGCAATACACTTTGAACATGGAAAGCACTATATAAATAATAATAATAATAATAATAATAATAGCAGCCGCCATATTATTCTGGCTGAGTGATTAACCTGGCACTTGAAGCATTGCTAATTTCAACACTTTCAGCTACGTAGTCATCCCTGCCAGGCTGCCAAACATCTGATGACATACCGCTGATAAGTCATGAGTTGAATCTTATTGTTTTTAGATTTCAAGGAAATCATCAACAAGTCTTAGCCCTTCTTCTACAGGGTTTTCTGTCTCTACAACTTTCTGACAGACTTGCAGACAGAGATGACCTCTTCTGGGGATCATCCAACACAACCCAGTTAATGAGTGTGAAGAAAATTCTAATTCTAATTTGCTCTGTACAGCTTTTAAAAATGCCTTCACCACTCTGTATAGGAAAGTTCCCAAGCAGCTGGAAACATGAGCTGAGCCATATATATGTAAGTTGTGATGGGAGACAAAAAGAGGAGTCAATGCCTTGCGAAGAGCAAACTTAGTTTATTTTTATTTTTTAAACACTCTGCTTTTGTATTAAACCTTGTGTCATGATTCCAGTGATGTGTGGCAGAAAGTTTTCCACTATCAATTTTTCTGCAGAAAATTTTCCAGGGCTATAGGAAATTTTGCACAGGAAGATGTTCCAATTCAAAGTTTTCTTATGCAAATTTTAGGCAGATTATTGTTATTGCAAATAAGAAAATTTGCATAGGAAAATTTTCCAGAAAACGTTCTGGGAAATTTTCTGATTCAATATTTTCTGGAAAACCCACATCACTGCATGATTCAGGACTATAAATCATGGGGTTCTGAGAAGTTATATATTAACTTATAGTTACTTATAGTTCATGAATAAGTCCACAAAAAAGGTTTAAATCAATTCTGTTTTAATCAGCGAATTCATAATAGCTGTGTAGGGTCATGAATTAGACATGATACACTACTCCCTAGCGAGAGTCAGCTGTCCACAGGACAGTTAGCTTCAAGTTTTTTATGGGGATTCTGTTGCTTACAATATTTTTTCTTATGCAACGTTCTCTGCTAGGACGCCAAACATTTAATGCTAACAAATCTTGTACCTAACAGGTACAAGGAGAAGAGTTAATTTAGCCTCTGTATAGTTTTTTTTTTAAATGCTGTCCATCTTTAAACACAGTCCATTTTTTTCTCCACCTTCGATTGTAGGGAACTGTTTCCAAAAAAATTGTGACTGTAAAAGCACTGTATACGCCTAGTAGCGCTAAAGAAATGCTAAGTAGTAATAATTTGTTTTGGGACTAAAAATTATTATTATTATTATAGTTCATAGGAGAGTAGCTGTAAACCAGTACAATTTATGTCCATTCAATGAAGCGCATTGATTGTAGATGAATAATCTTCTTTGCTATCACTGAATACAAGAGAAAGGGGCACTTTTTAAACAGGTGGGGGCTGTCTGTGGGAGCCAGTGAACATGGGCGCACACTGATTCCCCCCCCCCCCGCATCCCCACACATGGAGCCACGAGTGTTTTCGCCAATTGCTCTATTGGGGGGGGGTAGATGCACGGGGATGCGTGGGTTGCAGGAGCACACACCTATGCATTTATACGAAACACTCCCAATGTGGACGATGAGTGTCCATGCGAGGAAGTGTCTTGTGTAAAAAGGGCTGGAGAGATGCACCTTCATACGAGTGTATTTATATTTGGTTTTATTATCCTCTTTTATACCCAAGTAATTTTTTAAGTTGAATTGATGCATCTGTAAAACTATATACAGAATTTTTTTGACAATGCTACTGAGGAACATAACAGTCTGACTAGCTGAAGAGAGGCCTCTTCCCTGCTAACAAAGTAAATCCACTATACAAGTGTATTATGTAACCTGTACAAACTTTCATAAAGGTTTTCAGAGGAAGCATTTTTCCGGTGAATGAAGCAACTACTTAAGTAGTAAAGTCACACGATGCAAGCTCAACTTTTCATTGAACAATGGCATTTTAGTTTGATCTCTTCATTACTTAAACATTCACGTATGCCCAAAGTTCTCCGTTTTCAAGCACACGCCCACTTATTCAACTGAAAAGATCAACAGATTTGGTTGCCCGAAAGGTACTAGAAATACTCCCACAATATACAGTGCAACAGGTATTTAATTCATTACTCTATATGATCTTACGTAGACATCAAAACTCAATATAGGGTCCAACTAAAAGGAAAGAAACTGGCATACCAACAATTTCTGTGGTCATGCCTGGAGGAAGCAATCAAGCTTCCTCCAGTGGACAGTGTTAGATTCTGAACCTTAGTTAGCAAGAGGATTACAGTAGGACGCTCCTCTTTAGAGTCTAACATCCAAGTTCAATATGGCTTCATCTTCGACTCGTACCTTACCTTCAAACCCAATATTGACTCTGTTGCCAAATCCTGCCGCTTCTCCTTCCACAACATTGCCAAGATCTGCCCTTTTCTGTCTGTCTCCTCTGCCAAAACTCTCATACATGCCCTAGTCATCTCACGCCTCGACTATTGTAACCTCCTCCTCGCTGGCCTTGCCCGCTTTCACCTTTCTCCCCTTATCTCTGTTCAAAACTCTGCTGCCAGGATTATCCACCTAGCCCGTCGCTTTGACCACGTGTAGCCTCTCCTCTCCCCACTGGGAGCGCATTCTGCACACGCTCCTTGTATTCACCTACAAAGCCTTCACAACCTTGCTCTCCCCTACCTCTCTGCCCTGATCTCCCTCCGAACCCCTGCTCGAGCACTCCGCTCCTACTCCATCCCCTCCCACGCCTCCCCTGCTCCCCCAACCACCTTTGTTCCTTCTCCCTCGCTGCCCCGCACGCCTGGAACTCCCTCCCTGCCCTCATCCGCCTGGCCCCCACCTTCAAGTCCCTCCTCAAAACCCACCTCTTCCGTTCCACCCTTCCTAACTCCTGCTAACCATTTCTACCCAGGATTATCCCCCACCTGTTATCTGTAAACTCCCAACTTACTGCAATCAAGCCAAGAACGTGTACCTGAGGTCTCACATTCTCATGAATGTCGCATCCCTGGTCTCTCCCTTTGTTCCCCCTTCCCAGTCTCCTCTCCCCCTCTCTTTAGATTGTAGGCTCTCGGGCAGGGACTGTGTCTATCTTATTATTTGTAAAGCGCCAGGTACATTGCTGGTGCTATATAAATGCTCATAATAATAATAATAGTATATTTAATAAAAACCCAGATAATTGCCCAGACCCTTTAAACGATCTGGCTATAAGGTCCCTCCCTTCTAGGGCAACCTGTTTCCAACTCTGAAGTAAGATCCCTTATTTTGCATTTACCTGCTAAAAAGGCTCCAGGTGAGGACTGCATTCCGGGAGAATTATTCCGCAATAATATTGGTTAGTGAACCCCTATTCTATGCAGGCTTTTCGACTACATAAACCGCTATAGATTAATACCTTCTGGCTGGAATTTGAGTATCATCATTCCTATTGTTAAAAATGATAGTAATTGTCCCTCAAACTACCGTCTAGTAAGTTTGATTGACATCGTTGCTGAAGTCTATGCAAAAGTTCTTTTAGGGAAACATGAGTGGGCAGAAGTCAACAATGTTCTCTTAGAGGAACAGGCTGGTTTTCGCTCTAGTCGATCAACTGTGGATCACTGTTTTGTGCTGAGCCACCTAGTCAACAAATATGTTAAGTGAGGAACGGTAAGCTGTTCGCCACATTGAGCAGGTAAAGATATATAGATATTTGGGACTTATTTTTTTTCTTCCTCTGGGAGTTGGCAGGACCAGCTAGATATGATTAAGTTAAAGTCATCTCAAGCTGGCAATGGAATAATCAAGTTTTGGACAACTGCTGGGGGAAGACTAGTTAAACCAACTTAACAATTCTTTGAACAAAACCTGACCCCACAGATCCTCTATGGTGCAGAAATCTGGGGCCATCTGACCCTTCCAGACTTGGAGTCTATTCAGAACAGGGTTGTTTGATCAATTTTATACAAACAAATTTTATATACTTTGGGTGCAATCCTGCCCTCATTGACATCAAAACTTTCACTGGCTTGTATGGAGCTGGACTGCACCCTTTATTGATCCAATGAAGTGGTGGTGAAGTGTTTTGGCTACTGATGTTTAAAATACAGTGTGTGTTTATCCCTACATGCTGTAATCTAGACAACTGTGGGACTTGGAGATGGAAGGTGTTGGTCTTTTCCTCTCTCTGTTCTTCCCTGCCAGGGATTTATCCTGGGAACTGGATGAGGAGTGACCCCTCCCCAACTCCAAAAGGACACAGCCTGGCTCCATACCCTGAGGAGGGGAGGACAGCAGGAAGAGAGGAAGACTTTCCCAGGCTTGTAGCGGATCGATGTCATAGCTGCAAGAGAGTTACCCCAGGCTTTATCACCTTTGGAGGACAGGTAAGGAACCCGGCTTCTCATTTTGGGCATGAGTTTCTCTCCTCAGCTCCTCCTATTCTAGCACTGGCTGTTTTCTGTCCCCTTCAAATGCGATACAGTGCTCAAACTGGTAATGCTTATGGCTCATCCCTAGGCCAAATCCACTAGGCAACGGAATATATACTTGCAAGAGGCAAGCAAACAATCAGATTTTTACAGCTCTACAGCTGTAGTATCATGGATGACAACCTACAACATTCTTTTTTAGAATCATGGAAAAAACTATGTACAACCAAAACCATCACTATATACTCTGCAGTAACAACTCAACTTGTAAGCAGTCAAAAGCAACTTGTTAGAGCTTTTCCTACTTGTTAGTAGGAAAAGCTCTTGCCTATGTTGATATAGCGAGTGACATAACCATGATTTCTTAGCGTTTGCTATACTTCTGTCATGAATTTCACTTAAAAATCAACATGACAATATCATAGCTCTAATCATTACAGCCATTGTCTTCTTTCTTAACCAGGTGTATTTTTTAAAAAGCCAAAGCAGACATTGTTTACAATTACTGCTTTTGAACCACTGAGTAAAATCTTTTAAAACAATTCCCGATTGTCATTCACATTTTCCTTGTTTAAATTTGTCCTGGAGCGATTTTAATTTTAGAGGAAACTTTTGAAGCTCTATGTATATGTTAGTGGCAGAGATAAAACGTTCCATCTGCTCACAATAAATATAAATCACTGGCATGTTCAAATCGCCAATTTTAAATTCACTGATCATTTTCGCCAGTTGAAGTGAAATCAATGCTTATGCCATTTTATGCTCAAGAAGTGGGGTAACAATATTTTAGGCCTCATTCTGGCATTTGTTTGATGACATAATTCTTTTATTATTCCAGGTAACCAAAACATTTGTAAAGGTAGCAACAAGCTGAAACCAGTGCGTCTCATTCTCCCACATTTCCCTCCACAGGCAGTGTATCAGCAAACTACTTTCACTTCCAGTTGTAAGCGTGAGGAGTAGTATGGCACTGAACAGCTGTTTGACATCTTACGTCAGCTTGAATAAAGAATACATCTGTACCGTGCAGAATGCCAGTTCTTATTTGCACGGGTCTGATGAGATACTTTGAACACTAAGGTAATTGTTTCAATGCTTCAGTGGCAGACTCAGAATAACATTTGGCTTTATACAACATACTGCTGGATTTTACTCTGCTGTGGTTTTTTCCCCTTCTGCTTAGGCAGCAAATCCAAGTTTACCGAAGAGGTTAACTAGATTCCATCGTCAGGGAACTGTGAAAAAGCTACAGCTCTTGGGAATCAGGCAGCCAACTCTTGATTTTGTGGCTACGGAAGTGCAGACTACTACTGTACATATTTTCACTACTGCTGCAGAAGCGATGTCGAATTCCCTAAAATCGGCCACAGAAATTGGCTCCGAGGTTCTGAACAATTCCAGGGGCTCTGCTTCTGACCACAGTCGGTCTGAGGTATTTAGCCTAAGAATGATCAATCACAGATGAATTGGCCTTTTGTTTCTTTTCTGACATTTCAGACCTCTTTCTAGTGTTCCATCTATCTAATGTCTGGCCATACCATGATACTGAAGGAGACTGTTTGAAATAATTCCATTTACATTGGCCTTCAGACAAGTCTGGATAAAGATTTCAGTCAAAACACCTCTTGCAGTCAAAGAAGGGTCTTAAAACAGTACACAGAGATAACATGGAAAGAAGTTATTAGTTCTGCTTTACACTTCAAAG
Source organism: Sphenodon punctatus (assembly GCA_003113815.1). Lineage (NCBI taxonomy): Eukaryota > Metazoa > Chordata > Lepidosauria > Sphenodontia > Sphenodontidae > Sphenodon > Sphenodon punctatus. Next base: position 1,897,964 of record QEPC01013568.1, read on the forward strand.
TATTCCAATTTTATTTACAAACTAAAAAGTACAGCTTCTACAAAAGCAGACTGCTGGCCAAAATAAGCGACAATGTGAGCTAAAATAGAAGCTAATTTGCATGAAAATATTTGAGTCCAGAGAGCCTGGGAAATGCCACAGGGCAAGCAAACCCAGCCTAAAAACAAAACAAAAGATTAAGTCTTTTGCCAAATACATAAGCTTAAGAAAAACTCACAGTAAGGTCAATGGGGAATGCAAGTTAAAACACAGCAAGGGAGCAAAAATTCACACACTTCCCACATTAAACCTTGTGGCCAAACAGACAATCAAAACTGTTTGACGCAACTCACCCGAGTCGGTAACAGTATCAGGGAATGGGCATGTGAATTACAATTTGGATTTCAGGACTTGTAGATTTCTATACAAACTATTAGAAGGTGGTCTACTGAACTAGCAAAGGCTCAGTTGTGAATTAAGTACAAAGCAACATCTGCAGGCTCAAGAAAAGATGCTTCACAAATCTCTCTCTGGAGCAGTTGTTGGCTGAAATAGTTATTTGATTCTAGTTTGCAATTCAACAATTGTGCTGATAGAGATCTTTATTGGAGTAGATTTACCACAGCCATGAGGTCAGGGGAACAGTGTTAATTAAGTCAGATAATTGACATTATTATCTACAAAAATTTTCTATTGCACTTGGAGTGTTTTCACATCAATTAGAAAATTCCAGAATAAATAAGTACCAGGAATTATTAAAGGTGGGACCATCTCACTGAACATGGAAATGTTCAAATTTTAAAACTTTCCTTTGGACTATTCTTTTCAGAGTAAGAACCATCACACTTGATGGTTTGAGAACCTGAAACAAGAAGTTCAAAAATCCAAGAACTCCCAAATTCCTAATGAGAAAAAAAGAAGAAAATCTAGAAAAATGCCATAATGGAAATGCATTAAGCCATATTTTTAACATATGGTTACAGTTATCCTTATAGGAATCCTTAGACATATGGATTTTGGACTTGTTGAATATGAATTATGGCAGAAAAATCTAGAAGTGGAAAGGATGAACCTAAAAAAAAAATCCCACAATCCCCTCCGACTCCCATGCTTAGCAAATGAATTGGTGCCATAACTGCTGTTTGATACATTCCCATTTGAAATAGGTTTTTTCAAGGGAGCAGTTAAGTGTAATTCGCTTTGAGTAACTACTGCAGTCACATATCTAATTTCCAGAGCTGAAAAAGTATTCTTTCCAGACACAGGGTTGAATGACTAACGTCCGAGTTAAACACTATTATGCAACTCAGGTTCAGAAGATTCAGTTTCACTACATTCAAGCTTCTGATCTTTAGAAGGCAGTACACATCACTTATCACTGTGCGCCAAAAGCTGTATAAGCATTTGCAGAAACAGCATCATTTTTCTGGATGAAAAATCACATGATTACTACTAAAAAGGTATTTTGTTCGTAGTCAGTACAATATTCCAACTTGCTCAGCACTTGCTAACCACTTTGCTGTGAGTAACTGGTGTGTAGCTCAAAACTAACCAGAAGAAAGTGACTCAGAACAAGGTAAAATTACACAAGGATTGACAACAGACACAGAAAAGACAATATGTGGAGGAAGGGTATGAAAATGGAGGGAAGATTACAAACTGAATAAGGACAACCTTACAATCAGAAATTATATAGCCCATTATTTCTAAACGCTTCATTTGAAAGCTTCAGTTTTTAAACCCTGCAACCTCAGCGTCCAAAGAGTTGTGTTCAGCAGCCTTCCATTAATGCACCCAATTAGAATGAGGTTCCGATATTTGCAAATAAAAAGGTATCCATATTTATAAGCCCATTACTGGAAGTTACGAAGACTGTATTACCTTTTAGCTATTATTTATATAGTTAAAATAACTACCATCGTTTATATGGAATTTCAGTGTTCAAAGTGCTTTACAATGCTTATCTAGTTTACCTGTCAGATAGGTCATTATCATCCCCATTTTACAGATTGGGAACTGTATCTTGTCCTAAGGTCAACACACTTGATATATAGGTTTCATAGCTGACAATAATTTATTCACCCGTTTCTTTTTGTTGTAGCTCTCCTCATAGATATGACTTGGAGTTGCAAAAGTTATTTCCATTCTATCTCCATGTCTTTACAGGCAGATGTTATGTACAAAATTACCTCCCAGTGGTCTCATGACAACTAATGACTACTACTACTAATTATTTCTAAATCACTACTAGTTTTATGCAACAATGAGTGTTGACTCTTTCCTACTACAAATTACTCTTAAAGACTTGATAGAACTACAAACTATATTTGGCCCCCGGGTCTGAGGTTCCCCGCCCGATATAGAGGCTGGCACTTAGTCAAGCTGCCATGGACCCAATAGGCCCCCACCTTCTGTTCCCTCTTCCCAAGGTCCAGACGACCTGACCGCCCCAATTCATAGTGCCCTTGCTCCCCACAACCCACAGGAGGTCTGTGGCACCCCTCCAAATGCAGAGGTCCTGCCCCTCCACAGCACATGCCTTCAGGCTGCTTCCCCTCAGCTCCACTCTGTATCCTCACTGCCCCATGCTCACTGTGTCCTCCTCCCAAACCTGTCGTTTCTTGCCGTTTTCTGCAAAATTATCTGGAAAAAAAGCTAAATCTCTGCTTTTCTATGGTTTTCCATTGTAAAGAGAAAACTAGGAACCCTGGGGATGACAAAATAAAGTAACATTTATAAGGGTAAATCGGAATAATCTCCAGAAATTAGAGTTTCCTCTGGGCTCATTTTGAATTACTGTAATTTAAATGAATAGGCCAGCTGACTACAAGATGGCCTATACTACTACTAGTAGTATCACAACAGCTTTGTTATAGTTGCAATGTCATACTTTTACAGCATTTACTTTTTATTTGCACTCTTGAGAGCTTGCTAATTACTTTGCATGTTAGTTTGTGTATGAATCCAGGGATGCAAAGTTCATTGTGCTTATGTAAATTGCTGCCGACCACTGAACAAGAGGTTTCGTAGTAAGGAACATGTAAAAAAATCAACAACCATCTCAGTTATGGGTAGTCTTCTGTTCCTATTTCAGGAATTTAAGTGAAATACATTTATCTACAGATCAGCTATTACCATTGTGTGGTTTGCACAACAAATTAGAGTTTATATACTTTATGCCATGGTGTCTTAATAGCCACAAATCACATCAAATTCCTAATTTGTGGAGTGCATGGAAAGTAACCAGAACTCTCAGGCATTGATGGGATATTCTATTAAAAGTTTAGAATATGGAGGTGAGGTTTTGTTGGTCTCCCTCAAAATCAAAATTAACTTTTTCCTGTCTTGTCTGGTAAGCAAGGATTTTAAAAAACTGATGCGCTCACTTCCGAACATGTCACTTGCAAAGGCTAGCCCAGAAAGTAGTTTATGTCTCAGAGCACAAACCAATCTAAATAGGACAGGAAGTTGGAAAGAGGATGGAGACAAAGTAGTTCAGATATGTTTTATTGGACCAACTTCTGCTGGTGATAGTATGCACATTTGGGGGCTAATCAAGGTCCTGGATCAGCCCCTGCGCTCAGCCGGGAGCACCCTTCTCCAAGTCCTCTCGTCCGGTGGCAACGATGGGGAGGGCACTCTTGGTGGCGCACCAAGGCTTTGGAACTCTCTCCCAGCAGATGTCCATCTGTCCCCGGACCTTCCCTCCTTTTGGAAGAGATGCAAGACCTGGCTGTTTTGGCAGGCATTTGGAGAAGGAGCAAGGTGAGGAGTGGTTGAGTTGAGAGGGGAGGGTTGGGTTTTTTTCCTTGCACTGCTTTGTTTTTTTGTTTTAAATATGTATAATATTTTATTCTTTATGTTCTTATTGAATGTTGTAAGCTGCCCCTAGCTGCCTTAGGTGGGAGGGGGTGGGGAATAAGTTTTTTAAATAAATAAAATAAAACAAGGCCTGTCTCACAGATGGGATCAGCACAGCAACCACACACTTTCACGACGAGTTGAAAAGAAGCTTCCATTATACCATAATTGTCCCTCTGAAGAATCTGTTCCTTGACAAAATGTGTGTTGGATTAGGCACATTATTCCTAATTTCCAAATGAGAAACCCAAACATACCAGAGACCTATGAAAGCTATGGGCAGCTCGGCCCAGAGTCATTGGACAAAATTTCCACAAGTACTCAATAAAATGTAATTAAGAACACAACTGTACATATAGTATGACAGACTGAAAATTACAGATACCAACATGCTAAGCACAACATAGAACCATTTGTCAATCCTGACAATTGTTAAGCCACCTTCTAACATCACATGGAGAACCACCCAAAAAAATAATAAAATAAAAAAATCATTCTGATAAACAAGTGAATACGGTAGAAGCCAATATTAGCTGTTAACCAAGTAAAATGTATAGAATGAGAAACAAGCCATACTAGGTTACCACGATGACTATATCAGAGATTACGTTAGATACACTAATATAGTAATCAAAAGACCTACCTTATATCTCATTTTAGGGCACGTATGAATGTAAAAACCCATGTAGTAATAACGCAACTCAAACGCTTTTTCATGGAGTTGTCTAGTGAAAGTAATTTCCCTATGAAAGCAAAGAAATTGAATTAATTTTGGACAGAAATCTTCATAGATTCATGCAGTCTTTTCGTAAAGAACGCAAATTTTAGTTACCTAAATTGTGGCTCAAGTAAAAGACCCAACCTTCTTTCAAGTAAAGAATACAATTATAAATTCAAAAGCACTTATATTTTTTAAAAGCCCAAAACCAGAGTTGCAAGCATAAAAAGCCCCATTTTTGTATTTTGTCCTGCCAAGAAGCTAATCTGAAATTCAAACAGCAAGTGATTAAAGACATCCTTTTAACAGGTTTCTGGTTAATATTCATGCACATTGGACTTCTATAGAAAACTGGCCTATCCATTGTGTCCAGAAAGGATAAAACAGTACATACAAACATCAGAGCCTTTTTAAATCAACAAGTTTCAAGGAGAAGCTTCTGTGTTCTAGCAATTTACATGCAAATATATCCATCTATATGCACCAAGAGCTATTTTTCATATCTTGTGGCTGTTCGTGCAATTTTCTCATCCAATTTGAAAGAGAAAAGCATCACTGTATTTCACAATAAATTTCTTTTCTTTGACTGTGCTGGCACTGGGCAGTGTTACTATAACTAAGGTTTAGTCAGAGTTTCAGTTATAATGCCTGTGCGACAGTTTGAATTTGCATTAACTAGAGAACTTGGGCAACAGGTCCTAGCCTTAAAACTGCATGATTTCAAAGAGCATGCGTGCATACAAGTGCTTGTGACTGGGGGTGAGGGGGAGGGGAGATACACACATTCATTTTTGGCTACTTCAGCCTTGTAAGCAGTAACAGGGGATGGATTTTTAAAACAGAATTTCAGTACTTTGTATTCAAATACATCTATGAGTGAAAACGAACAAGACAGTGGTCCGTAAGTCACCTGTTCATCAGTTCGCCCCGTGTCAGGCAGCCGGCTACTACCCAGAGACAGTCGAGTGACACAGCCCAGGCTAAGGCTCACCCAGCTAGGCTAATCCTGGCTAATGCGCACCCTCTCATCTGTTAGGTGATGTCTGAGGATCAGGATCAGAAGAGTGTGCTCACCTGGCCCACCAAACAGCTAAGTGGGGAGGCCCAGAAAAGCATGCTCACCCAGCCCACCAAACAGCTGATTTGGGGACCTGGAGGAGCATGCTCATCCCAGCCACTAAACAGCTGATGGAGAAGCTACTCCTCTGCCCCCTCCCCCCCTTCACCTATTTGGTGGAAGCTCCTCCCGGGGGCCTGATCCTAATGGGCAGAAGGGGTCCGGGAATCCTTTCTCATGTGGACACCTCTTCGGCCAATCCTTAGTGTGGAGGATCTTGTGACAGCAGCCCCATGCCAGGATTCCCGAGCTGCTTGTTTGAAATGCCCTCCCCGCCAACCTGAGAAGTGGCAGCTGCAACGGACCACCCGGGTGCAGTCAGAGGATCCAGCTCGTCCCTATCTCCTTTGTTTTCACCCTACGACTTTTCAAAAGAATTGCAAGCTTCCTGTGTAAGAAAACTAAGTCTCCCCAGAGTTTATGATGTCTACTGTCTATCTGCAGATGTGTTAATTTCAGTTGGCAAGCTGATTTTTTTTATGTTTGTGAGGCAACAGCAGAATTTTAACTTAACAGGTTTGTTCTGCCATAAAAGTACCAGACTTGGAGTATTTTGAATATTTAGCATTCATTACTTTTGGTACTATCCAAAGATACAATCAATATAAACCAAGGGATAAAATGGAATAGCAAACACTGAAGAGCCAAAAAAAAACCCCCACCAAGCTACTCCAAGGAACTGGATAAAGTTACTTATCCAAAGACACAACTTTATTCTGGGAATACAAACGAATCAATTCTCAGTAGGTTTATTGTTGCTGAGTTTACATTTTGTGGTGGAAATGATTAAAGCTGGTATCTTTACAAGTGGCTTTCTTCGACACACAGTGTATTTGCACAGCTCTCAATCAGTTTCAATCTTTTCCTTGCCACACACTCCATAGCAGAAGTTCTAACACCACAAAGTGAAAGTGACAAGGCTGCAATGCAGTTTCCCTCTCCTCACAGTAAAATTGGTAACAGCTTTTATGATATCAGGTTCCTTTGCTACTTCCTAAGTTCTCTCTATCCCCAACTTTGGAAAAAAAAAAAAAAAAAAAAAGGAATACCAGATTGGCCCCTTTCTAATTCTGTTGGGAATTCAGCTTTACTGCTTCACATGCAGCAGGATTTACAAGCTGCCTCTGAGCTAGTTGAGACATAAAACTATGCTGTGCCTACCTAAAATGTATTATGTAGGAAATTTAAAATCATTTCAAGGCATTCACATCTATGGCCTATGTCAGGCTAGTCTTATATACTAAATATTTATTTATTTATTTATTTTGATTTACATTCCACTCTAACCCCGAAGGCTCAGGGCAGCTCACAAAACACATAAAATACAAGTGTAAAATAAATAATTAAACCCCCACAAACTATCCCTGCCCACTGAATGAGTTAGGATACAAAGATTTAGCTCCTTAAGAAGACATAACCCTACAATTTGAGTGTGCTGAACCTTTGAAAGACATCAAGGTAATTTTATTGAAGTGTCTAGCATTCAGTGACCAAATGCAAAAATCTAGGCTAACATACTAAATCCAGTAAAAAAATTAAAATAAAATAAAACAAAACAGCAGCAGCAGCAGCAGCTGCTGCTGCTCAGGTGAGTTTCCTGTAGTTTTTAAAAAATGGATACAAAAAGAGAACTTGCTCCAAACAGGTGAACACTACTTGCAACTTGATTTCACTAGAAGTTTGTCCAGGGACAAAAACTGTGGCTGCATGGAAGACAAGAAAGGCAGCCTGGATTTTATAGAAGCTGTGTAGTAAGATTTAGACATGGTCTGAATGCTTTGTTATCGAGAAAGTGGTGAATCAAAGATGAGTTAAGTCACATAATGACATTGTCCTTGGTGAATGAGGAAGATCAAGAGCACAGTTTTGGCTATAGCCAAAACTTAACTTGAACGTAAATTGATGGCTGGACATTTATGACAGCATCTCACTAAGAAAGGCAGAGATTTTAGTCAAAGATAAAGGTTCAAACAAGCAAGGCAAATATGAAATACAAGCATCCTATTTTATGAATGTTTGATGATGTGATCAGAGAAGAGGAGCAAACAGAGCAAAGAGGAGAAAGCCAAGAACTGACTCCAGCAGGACCCACACTAGCAGTGAGGATGGTAACATCTCAAACTGGCGACATCCTTTAACAAATGCATTTGAGAAATGCATAGGGAAGAGTTTGGGACCCGTGTCCTACTAAAAATAACCTCCACCCTGCACACTTAACTTTAGCAAGGTTCACATAATTAGTCTTGCCTAATTCACTGAGGGAATCTGTGGAATTGTTCACATGATAAAAGTTGAGCTAATGCATGAATCTTTCAGGATGGACAGTCATAATATTAATGATACACGGAATTATACTATACTAATTAAGAAATGACACTCAGCTCATTTGAATCTACCCTTTTCTTTCTCTCTTTTTGTAGTGTAACTTCTTAGCAACACATGAAGCTCTGAGAAGCATTATTTAGTACTAATATGCTTAGAAGATACCTGTATGAACTAGCTAACTAAAAACAACATTAAAAAATACATTTCTCAGATTCCTTCAAATTTCTTGTAACCAAGAATTTAGGTTTGGGGATTTAAGCAATTTTAGTAGCTGCTAGCCATCAATATTCTGGACATCTACATTTTTACATTATAATGTCTAGCACAATATAAAAGCAGTAAAGTGGGTGCATTATTACTTGTATATTACTACAAAACTTTAAGTGAACTGTAGAATGAAAGTCAATAAAAAACAAAATAATAGGCATTTCCATGGGACTGAATTTGGCTTTCATTAGCCACATGAAGTAGTCCCTTCTTCCAAAAATAAACATACTAGTAGATAGTAAAGTCTAAAATTA
>QEPC01013568.1:1918619-1939531 GCA_003113815.1 Sphenodon punctatus
CTCCCTCATCCATGCCTTCATCACCTCGAGGCTAGACTACTGTAATGCGCTCTACATGGGGCTTCCCTTGTTCCTGGTCCGGAGGCTGCAGCTAGTGCAGAATGTAGCGGCTTGTCTCCTTATGGGGACGGGCCACTGGGAGCATATTACACCTGCGCTCCGGACTCTGCACTGGCTGCCAATAGCATGCCGAGACAGGTTCAAGGTGTTGGTGTTGATCTATAAAGCCCTACATGGTCTGGGCCCCTCATACCTCAGGGACCGCCTCGCCCTCCGTGCCCCAGGGTGGCACCTTCAGTCTGCCAGGGGTGCCTTCTTGGAGGTCCCCCGTGTTAAGCGGGGGGTCACAAAGGAGGGGGCATTCTCGGTGGCCGGGCTGCGCCTTTGGAACTCCCTTCCAGAGGAAGCTCGCCTGGCCCCTAGCCTGTTGACATTCCGGCGAAGTTGCAAAACCTGGCTGTTCGCCCAGGCCTTTGGGGAGGGTGGGAGGGTAGGGTGTGGGGTTTTTAGCTCCCCCACCTGATTTACTATTTATTATATTTAGCCTTGTTTTAATATTGTTATACTGGATGCTTTAAATTGCTTTTATTGTGTTTTTATTGTTGTAAGCCACCCCAGGCTGCTTTTGCAGGAGAGGCGGGTATAAATCTACGAAATAAATAATTAAATAAATACATCCCACCCATGCTAGAGAGATGCAGACATAAAAGCACACACTTTCATTTGCAAAGACATATCATAATACCTTATGTTTAGTGCAAAATTGTGCACTTTGCATCTCTAACATTACTTTCACATCAACTACCTTCCAGCTAGACAGCAATTCTTTAAAATTATAAAAGAAACGTAGATGGGTAAACACTATGAAACAAAACTATTATTCCACCAGTGAACCTCTGCAGTCAGAATTTCATTAGCTTCTAATGTACAGTATTCAACTATTTCATGAGTTCAAATATAGTAAAACTTTAGACACAGAAGAGTTCTATTTTAGAATGTAAAACACACAATGACTCTAATTAAAGTCCTGACATCTCTAAAATCTCTGCAAACATGTTTATTCTCCTCTAGAGAACTGCATACAATTTAATTTTACTCCAGTATCTTAATTGTCCAGTGAACTTTATTTCGTAATTGCATTAAGTACCAATGCCATTTCTTATATTAAAAATCAGGGCTAGAATTCAAACTACAAAAGATGTATCCTTTACCTATGATATGGCTTCACATAGCATCTCCCACTATCAAAGTGAATCAATGCTTGGCATTGGATGGGTTAAGCATAGAAAAATGGAATTAGGTGATTTAAGCTAGCCTTGTATTGTGTCTTATCAAGAAGAAACACTACACTTATTCCATTAAAAACACTGACTACTGCAGAAACTCCACCACTTGTAAGATTAATGAATCAAAAACAAATTTCAAAAGCACTATATTTCTCACAATACATTTTTCAATAAGGCCTCTCTACAAATGGAGAACAGGAAGTTTAAAAGTAAACAGTGTTTATTTAATAATGACTTAAAAACACAAGTCCTTCAAAAAACCAAAAAATCTAAACACCTGCTGTCCTAGAATCACAGCACCAGTAACTATGATGCTGTGATGAACAGTTATGGCCAGGAATCTGTTTGCGCTGCATTTTTCCATTTGCCGTTGACTCCCTGGTTACGGCATTCAGTTATAACCCAAAACTCTCATATTGCTGGTGAGGCAGTTGATCTTCCTTCTTGTCACAAGATGCCTATCAAGGGCCCAACTTGCAATGACATAGGTTTACTTCAGTTCTCATTATAAGGTGGCTAATGATTATGTTGTCCACAGCCATGCAGCACAACTGTAGCACTGCACTGCCTGGCCCTTAGGGAAGGACTTTTCTCTGACAGAGCCCCATGCCTTAACAGACACTGGCCTAATCCAAGACTATTCTGATTTATTATTATTATTTATTATTATTAACAAACATTTATATAGCGCCAGCAGTGTACCTGGCACTTTACAAAGTAATAAAATAGACACGGTCCCTGCCCCTAGGGCTTACAATCTGAGAGACAGGAGCTGGGGGAGAGACTTAGGAAGGGGAACAGAGGGAGAGACAAGGGGTCTAACATTCATGAAGATGCGAGGTCTCAAGTGCACGTACTTGGCTTGGTTACAATGAGAATGACAGCAGGCAGGTCCATGTTGCAAGGATAAGGGTAAAGATTTAAAGAAAGCAATGCAATGTAAATGTTCAAGTTTCTTCATTGGTCATTATCCAGTGAGTAAAAAAAAAATGGAAACGTTTATTTTGTATGGAACAACAATGGTTGAACTAATAAAGAAAATAGCATGAAAACATGTAGCAAGAAACAGTAACTTACAACTAAGTTTGTTTTGTTTTGCTTTTTTGCACCAGCAACAGATGTATAGACTAGATGAAATGTAGATTTGGTTGCATTCTGACTGTAGAGGGTTGGATTAGATGTCCCCCAAGGTTCTTTCAAGCCCTATGAGTCTGTAACTCCTTGAAGTTTGGTACAGGATACATACAAGGTATTGTAGGATCAAGACCCAAATACTTACACTAGTTTGCAACATCTGGCAGGACTAAACTGCAAAGTGGTATGATTGCAAGATGCTGGTTTCTCCTACTACTTTTCTTTTTTTGTCCTCAGTATACTACTAGTAACAATATTAGTTGCCTTTCAGACAAACTGATGGTAAAATAACATAATAAACTCTTGCAGAAAGGAAGCAAGAGCCCTATTTCAAATATTTACACTTCATTTCAGACACAAACAACTATCCAGCCATTGTTTAATGTATCAACCTTTCCAATTTTGTTTATTTCTGTTCTTTAAATTTTCTAGAGCAGTAAATACTTTTGTTGAACTTCACACTGGAAATGCAGTAGTGGTTCTTGTCAATTTGAATATATATTCATGGAAGTTATTAAGAGAAAATAGTTTGTCTCCTGGCAAGGAGTGCTGATGGGTCATACTGGATGGTTATACTTTAGCTCAACAATTGTAATATATTCTGCAGTGGCTTTGATTCATAGGCTATGTCTAAATTGTGGCATTTGGAAGTTCAGTTATCATAAACAAAATTCAACGTAAAGCTTCTAACATTCATATGGATACTTACAGAGGCCAAGATTATTGAAATTTGGTTTAGTTATTCATAGAGAGATCACAGAAATAAAAATATTAGGCTAAACTGTGGATACATCCCATATTTATTTCCTTGTGGATACAGACAAACATTACTGGCTTCAAGAGCAGCAGCAGAGGCTTTACATTTTTCAAATCTATTTCAAGTGATGTCTTAACTCTAGCATCTTTACTTAGAATATTTGATGTAAATTGTGAAAGATTTGCTCTCCCTGCACCCCAAAAAGTAAATATGGGTGATAAAGCCTAGCAAAACCAAATAAATTAAAAACCAGCAACCAGCTGTTGTAGTGTAGTAAATGCACATAATGTGAGTGGACGCTGAAACCCAGCAAGAGTGAAGTCTTCTCTCTCCCACAAAACAACTTCATTAGAAACAGAAATTCCTTTATAAGGCAAGGGTCCACTTGGTAAAAAATTCCTCCGTTCTCAGGAGTGGTGGCCAGCCATCAGGTGTAGATTTGGCAGATAGTGTGTGCTCGCTTCAGGGTGAGCCCTCTTGAAATCACAACTCACTCCTGAGAATAGCTGTAACTGGAGCAGGGGCAAGAAATTGTCTTCTTTTCCTCCACTGAAGAAAGTTGTAGGCTTCTCATATGTCCTTTCTTTCTTCTGTTTACCCAGGACAGTGGACTGCTGGTAATGATCCCCTTAAGTAATGCTACAGTCCAGAGGGAAGATGATAATTGCTATATTACAAAGGGGGATTAGCACAGAAGGACTGGAATAGAGAAGAATGACTTTACAATTAGCAAAATGAAGCCTCTAAGAAAAGCAAGTCAATGAATGCCGTGAACCAGTCTGCAACATTTATTCCATCATCAGTGGAACATAGATGTTGTGGAATTCACTACAATTAGGCTCTGCTGCATTACTTAATTTGCATTAAGAACCAAGGCATTGTAGGGTAGAAAAGAAGTTAATAAATATGATTATGGCATCAGTAGGACAGGAGTCTGACCTTCTGGCTATTTATTTATAGCCAGTTCGGTATCATGTCTACACAGATTCAAACCTTATGGGACTACTAGAAATTTAGGATGTTGTGAAGTGGCATAGCATGGGACATGATTCACTTTTGACTACTTAGAGTAAACTTTTCTATTTAATTATGATTAATAAAAGACCCATGATTACAACATGGAGTGCAGCCACATGAGCTGCAAGGGCCGATCCCCGAGTGGCCTCGTGATGTGCAAGAACAGCCGCCATAGTGAACGGAAAGTGCAAGGTGCTGGGCATATGGTTGCAGGAAAACCAGGCAGACCTGAAGCTGTTGGAGCCGCAGCCATGGCTGGGGTGGGCCAAAGCGCCAGCTACACGAGTGGGCACCTGCCCCCTCCTGACTGAGATCCTACCCTCAGCTGCGACATAGCCGAACACAACAGGTGACAGCACCCGCCAGTCAAAGCCCTGCAGCAGAGCTTGCTGCGCGGCAGAAGGACCTGGCCACATGGGCAGCCACGCCTTGGGCAGCCTTACCCCATTTTGGGTAAGACTGTTCCGTGACACATCCTTGAACTTTTTCTGAGGACGCATTGTGTAGCAGTCAGCTGCTCGTTCCGCTCTGGGAACATCTTGTGAGTGCTGGGCACATGAACCACTGCATCGTGTGGCCTGGCCGCCCAGAGTGGGTTAAGGTTACCCAAGGCGTCGTAGCCTTCCTTTGTGTGGCTGCACCTGAGGTTTCGTCTGCTTTATGGAAGCAGTTTATGTATTTGAGAAAATATCGTATCCCTTTCTTAAAAGTTAAACATACTCAAGTTCATGTTAACAGTTCGGAAGCCAATTACCAAATCTTTGTACCAAAAAGTACCAACACTTCTGAAGTGAATCTTCTAAGAGTCATCGTTTACTGTAATGCTGGGGTGGGAAACCTCAGGTCTGGAGGTGGGTGGATTTGAATGCAGCTTCTGGCAAGTTTTTATGTGCCCCCTTTCCAGTTCCTGGATCTTGCCCCTGGATCCAGTTTCTACACCAAAGCACTGAAAAACTGCGCTCTGGTTAAAGCGAGCAGAAATTAGAGCATGCACACAAGTACAGGAGACAGACCCATGGTAGAACCATGATCTGGACACTCTTCCTTTGAGCATACCCTGTCCCCAACTTCTATGCAGCTCATAGAAGTTGTACTAATTAGAGTTGAAACTGGTACTAAATTTGGTACCCACAGGAAATACCCACATCATGGGGTACTGCATCAGGTACCCAACAAGTTACCTATGTACTGGGGTTCTTCCAGTACTGGTTTTTCAATTTTCCATTTCCCAGGATATCCAGCTGGAAAACTGAAAAATCGTCATGAAAATAAAAGAAAGTTGATTTTCTGGAACCAGAAACCAATAAGTGATTTAAGAAGAAAAATTGAAAGAAGAAATTGGAACCAGAAGTAGTTTTCTGGAACCAGCAGTTGCTGAAAAATTGTTGGAACTTGAGGGAAACCCGATAAATCGATGTCAGAAGTCGGTATATCGAAAAACATGTTGAAAAATCAGCATCGGAAGTCAACATTTCAAGACATCTGGTACCCGATCAGGTCGTAATCGGGTACAGCATGGTACCCATTTGTTACTGGGTCAATTTAGGTACTGGAAATTGAACAGGTTGCCCATTTTTGCAGGTACCCTCTTTCAGCTCTAACTAATTTCCAAAGTGTCCCCTTGGAGGGAAAAGGCTCCCCAACCCCTCTTGCAATGTCTAACTTTTCTTTGGAAGATTTATTTTAACATATAGCTATCGGAAGCAACGATTCAGACCTCCTTAAATGAAGCTCCTCTGCTTTTTTTTTGTTTTTTTTGTTTATTTTATTTTTATTTTTAAATGTCTGTGCTCCAAGCAGTAAGCCTCGAACCACCCCTACTGGAGTGGTTGGTATAGGCCTGGGTGAAAGCCAAGGCTTTGATAACAGAATCAGCCTAGCCACTTTACTTCAAACCGCCTTATATGAAGCTCCTTTAAAAAAACAAAAAAAAAAACACGGAGCAAGGAAGAACGAGCGGAGGCGAGTGTTTTGCCCTGCCCACTTGCACCGACGGAAAGGCAGCAGGTAATGGGACGGCTATTTCTTTCTTGTCCCTGAGCACCGATCCTCAGAGATCTAGGAGGTTGGTAGCTCGAGAGGGAGGCTGACGCTTCTATCCTTGCCTGAAGTGGCAATTAGGGAGCCCCCCCACCTTCCCTACGCACAGTTATGGAACCAGCCTTTCCAGCCACTCCTGAGCTGCTGCTTGGGGAATGTGAAGGGTTATTTTTTCTTTTCTTTTCACTGAATAAACTGAAAATAGTTTGAACTATTTACAAGCTAAGGAAACTTAACCCTTAAAACAGGGGGAAAGCCAACATGGCTAACTTTTAAAACCAGGGGGAAACCTTGAAACTGGGGAAATTCCTAGCTACCTATAGGAAAGCTATAATAACCAGAAAGAGAGAAGAACCAGAAAGATTTAAAGCAAGATTTTCCTATCTGGTGTGCAACGCACATTAGATGCCGCTCTCTGGCGGAGGCAGAGATCCAACTGAAATTATGGGATTGCGAGACACAGACGCATGCGCACAAAGGAAAGTTATCAGATTCTGCCTCCTTGTGGATACGCTGGCGATCGCTCCCCCAGTGCCCAGAATGTCAGTCCAGGACAGAGCAATAGAAATACTCTCCACCCACTACCCACCCACCTCCCATCTACTATACATGTTACAGGGCACCTATAGGGCAACATTGCAGCCCTGCAACATTTATAGTGAGTGGGTTTGTGTTGTGTGAGGGGGTTGTGTGTGAGGGCCCACCTGTTGTGTGTTCTCCTTCCCAGGTAACATTTCCTGCCTCCTCTCTATAAGGGTCCGAGGCTGCCAAGGGCTGGGATCTGCTGGGGTTGTGTGTGAGAGTTCATTGGGCCCACCTGTTGTGTGTTCTCCTTCCCAGGTAACATCTCCTCCCTCCCCTCTATTATGGTCCGAGGCTGCCAAGGGCAGAGCCCAAAGGGCGACAATCAAAGGGCGCAGGCCATTTGGTGGCCATTCAGGGCAGAGAGGGGTTAGGAACCCCCTTCCTGTGAGGCTAAACACATTTCTACCCCACCCTTCTCTGATGGCTCAAGACACTGATGACCAATAAGGATGAAGAGCAACAGACGCTGTGGTCTCGCCACAGGGATGCACTGCAGGGGCCCCCTCTGAACGAGCATGACTGGAGGGGCCCTTTGGAGGGGGCTTGAGGACTGAGGATTGTGGTGGAGGTTTTGATGAGAGGCAGCAATGTTTGTTAGGGGGTGTTTTTGGTTGGGTAATCGGTAACCTCAGGAACTGGTGGGTGGGTTATGGGGAGATAGCTTTCGCTTCCTGGTGAGAGCAGGGAGTGAAGGGGGAATGGGTTAGGGAGTGGGTCTTGGTAGGACTCCTCTCACCAGGGGTACCAAGACCCACTCCCTAACCCATATACAAGACGTTTGGGGAGGAGTGGAATGGTATCTTAGTAAGAGAGAGGCCTGGGGGCGGGGGTATAGGGTGGGGTGGACATGGGAATATGGTGATGTATTTTTCTGTCCTGGGGCTAATGTATTTATGTGTGTTGATGATTATGTATTTTATCTATGTATTATGTTATTTCATTTATTGTATTTTATATTTTAAATGTTTTGCAAACCACCTCGAGTCGTGATCAGCAAGAGAGGCGGTATAGAAATAATGTAATGAAAATGAAAAAATGAAAATGATGGGTGGTGGGTAGTGAGTAGAGAAAATGCCCTGTGTGAGTAGTGAGTGGAGAAAATGCACCTTGTCTGAAAATGCCCTGTGTGACACACAATTTCATAAGAAATGCTTTAGTTAGGATTTCAATTAATCAGGATTTCGGAACATTTTCAGTCAGTGAAAGACGTGTTCTATTTAGAGAGAGAAGCAGCCAGATTTCCTGTAAAGGCAGCCAGCTGGGAGACCTGGACTCAAACTTCTGAGCCAAGCCAGGGCACCCGGCTCTGCCAGATCATTTGCGTATTGATATGCCCCAAGGTGTACATGGCCACGTAAGATTGGTTTTGTTTTTTTTGTCCTCATGAACAGGATGGCTGAATCTATTATTGTTTGCTCAGGCCTGGAGCTTAAATACTGGCTAACCACACTGCTTTTATCTGTCCCTTTATCCTTTTTGTTGAAGGGTAAAAGTTAGCCCTATTGTCTTTACCACAAACACACATATGTGGAACCATTTTTCTCTTGGAGATATTTCTAACAGAAATGAAGAGACTGTATCAACTACTGCCCTTGATGGATGCAGCTCCTGTAACCTGCAATTTTTCTGGGGTCAGTAGAAGCTCTCTCTGAAGAAGAAACTGACATTCCTGCAACAATAGACGTGATCTCTTTAACCAGCAGAACTATCTCAGAACTAGAACTTCAGATCCGCTTTGGTTTCTTCCACAACATGTTTGTACATTTTTCAATCAGATACAATAGCTTCAAGTGGTTCATCTATTGTTTTCATCAAGTCATACAACATATTTAATGAAGCCTTTTCTGTCAGCAATTAAGAAACTACAGTAAGGCAGCAACAGTGCAATTAAAGGAAAAACAGACATCTCACTTGCATTGAGCACCCAGTGAGTTGGTTGAAAAAAAGATGACAAGATGATGGACAACACAGTTACTGGAGTGGCATTGTTAAAAGGCAGAGAGAAGACTGGAGAAAGCTTTAAAAAATGGCGCTAATGTGATGGGGCTGGAGCAGAAACGCGATGAGCCTTTGCACCAACCAACGTGGGGACAAAAAAAGACGCAAAATCTGGCATTTAAGAACAAACTCTTGCAAAATAAACTAAGAATTATTGAAAAATACTGAACCACCATAAATACCAATCTCATTAGTTGGACTTCGCTTTTAAAGCTCTTTGGGGATGTATTAATAAGCCAACAGATGTTTTCTAAATAGCAATGGGTATTAAAATGCATTTTTAGCCTCTAATAATAAATCAGTCTTTAAATATAAACTTCCTTACATATTTTAAGGAACAAAGCAACAGGGGATGTCACAAGCACATTCATTCTTTATCATTCAGGTTGAGAGTAACATGTAAACTGTGCCCGTTGTGAAAACCAGTTTTACTGATATACCCTTCTATAGAGATAGCAAACTCTTGGCATGGCATGTCAGTGGGTATCTTCTAAAAAGTTCTGAACCAGAGAGAAGGGTATGAGAGAAAGGCAGCGAAAGAACAAAAATTGAAGAGAAAAAAGGGGATCACATGAGTGCAGAAAGGAAGAGAAACTATATCCAATGAAGGAGCAAACGGAGACCTGATTAAGTTGGCCGATTATGAAAAAATTAATTGAACACTTTGCCTCAATAAAGGCCCATCATCACTAGTTTACCCTACAAATGGCAGGAATATCAGGGGATACTGAAATACTGGCAAGCATCCATTCATCTTACACACCTGCTTTGTTCTTGTTGTGAGGTAAATTCTCATTTTTGTGCACAGAGAAATTCCTACATATCAGACAAATTCTCCTCTGGAGGTTATTTGTCCCTGATCCCTTTATTAAGGAGGAGGGGGCAAGGACTAGCGTAGGCAGGCTGCAAGGTGGGCACCTACTAGAAAAGAAGGTTGCTAGACAATCCCTGTAGTGACCTGAAAGCAAGCCCCACGAGACAGTGCTTCCATGGCACCATTTTAAGGCTGGTGGCCCTCCTCTGCATTGCAAAGTAGCGAAGGGAGTCATGAAGATACATGAACTCCCACCCACCCGTTCTGCAGTACTGAGAGTGAGAACTGGCTGCCATCTTGGGGCCGGGAAGAACTTTTTCCTAGGAATTCTGAGTAACTGGGTTTTTGCCTTCTCAATTGGCTAACGAAGCGGAGGAATTGAAGTGGGTGGATAAACTGTTTGCTAAACATGTCACTCTCTTTGCAAGGTTCAGATGATAGTTTGAGGCCATGGGGGGTGGGAGAGTTGGGAACAGAGCATAAGCAGAAACATCTCCTTACGAGATGGGAACAGGGCTGGACACATGGGCAGGGAGTGGCCCTGTGTCTCAGCCATCCCAGGGGGTCTGAAGGGAGCCGCCAATCCATCTGAGGACAATCATGGTTTCAGAGAATCTTGGGGAAACCTTCCCCTTTGTTTCTCACCCCTACCGGGGAGGGGGTCCAGTTCGGCATGAGCAGCCAACCCCAATGAGGATTATCTCTGGAGATGGGGTAGGCGGTCAGTTAATCCATGCCATAGCAGGCAGGAAGTGGCTACCCAAGCAGCATCTCGGGGACCTCCTGCAAAGAGTTAAGATAGTTAAGTGAAGTTCTGGGGTACAAGTATCATTGCCCTGTTATTTAAGAAGGGCAATCCTAATGACCCAGGTTGTTATAGGCCCATTGGTTTGTTACCGGTTATGGGAAAACTGTATGCCAAGTTACTCCTCAGGCAGTTAAGAGGATTGGGCTTACAGTCAAAAATTGATCCCGGAAAAACAGTTTGGATTTTGTAAAAATAGCTCTGCACAAGACAACCGCTTTATAATGTCACATATTATTGCCAAGCATACTAAGATAAGAGCCAGAAGATTATTCCTGCCATTTATCGATCTCAAAAAAGCATTTCATTCTGTTTCTAGAGGAAAACTTTGGCGTAAAATGCGTCAGTTGGGTATAAACGAAGAACTACTGGCATGAATAATACAGGTCCGTACTGGCAATCAAGCAAGGATAAGAGTCGGAACTTGTGGTAATCTGTCAACCCCATATTAATCTCAAGAGGAGTCAGACAAGGTTGCGTGTTAGCACCTTTGCTGTTTTAACAATTTCTTGATAACATCACTCAAATAAATATTAATGAGGAGAGTCATCCGCCAAAGGTTGAAGATCGGGTAGTAATGGCTCTGCTATATGTGGATGACATTGTGCTAATGTCCCAGACCAAGAGAGGCTTACATAATCAATTGGAGAACTTATTGGTGTATTGCGAAGAAAATGAACTGGATATAAACTTTAAAAAACCCCACAGATTTTGGTAACGGGGAAGAAATCCTGGAAAGACAGTTGGAACATAAGAGGAATGAATTTCTCCAAACGGATTCTTATGTGTATTTAGGTATTACCTTCAGCAGCAACGGTCTATGGGGCAGACACAAAAAACAAATAGTACCAAAGGCCACTGCTGCTGCAAAAGGAATATTAAGATTGGCAGTGAAATCAGAACATGCCAAACATTCTACTATTCTGAAATTATTTAGGGTTAAGGTAATTATTTAGGGTTAAGGTGTCTTTTGGTATGGAAATAATACCGGTAGATAGCTTTGTTAGTTATGAGATAGTCCAAAATAGATTTGTGAGAAGCTTACTAAGGGTTCCACAGGGAGTATCTGGAGCAGTAGTAAGAGCTGAGACGGTCATGCTGCCAATTGCCTGCATTTGCAGGCAGACTTGTATCAGGTACTGGATTAAATTATGCAACCAGAGCAGTGCTGATTTGACTTTCCAATGCCTGATGGAAGAGCTGGAATATGAAGGTGCGCTACATTACCCTTGGTTAATCCATATGTTGTCCCAATTGATGAACATGGGTTTATCAACTGCATGTTTCTGGGGTAAAAGTGCCCTTCAGAAGAAAAGTTTGATGTCTTCCAGAGCAGCCAATGTAGCCAAACAAGAAGATATGGCTGCAGTTCCTTCTTGGAGAGCTGCTCCTTGGTACTTCCACTTTAAGCACGAACACAAATTTGAGGAATACCTAGATAAATTGACTGAACCAAAATTACGAAGGAATGTTGTGCTGTTACGCCTCCAACTGCACATCTCAGCAGTTACGATTGGTCATTATATCGGCAAACCCTAGGAGAGACGAATTTGCCCTTGTGATATACTGGAAGTAGAGGGTCTGCAGCATGTGTTATTTAGATGCCCACTTTATGTGAATATTCAACAATTTTGGCTGAAGCCATTGTGGGCAGGGAAGGAATATTTGTCAACACAGCACAAAATAGAATTTGGCCACTAGTACTGAGAAAGTTATGCGATCAGTAGCATCTTTTGCACTTTTGGCCTCCAAAATACGTGTGCAAATTGCAGCTTAGGAAAGTAAGAGGGTGACAAGTTGTGGAGGAGGGCAGAGGCCTGGTCAATTATAATTATTTATTTATTTATTTATTTATATTTATATTTAGGGGTGTTCCCCCTTTTAATATTCAGCTTTTTTATGACATTGTTATTTTAACAGTATATTAGGCTATGGTACAGTCAATGACCATGGATAGGTAAGTTTGGATGTTAGTATATACATCTTAAGGGCAGAGTAACGCATTGTTTTTGTGTTGGATTCTGTCTTATTGTTTACTTGTTTTATCGGCCATGGTGAAAGCTGGTGCCTTAATAAACTAAACTAAACTAAGTGAAGTTCATTGGATTGGACCCCAGTTTAATGGGTGGAAGTAGGGCAGGCAGGCTCTCTCCCCCTTTTCCCCCCAGATGATGTAGTTATTAATAGTGTGTGGCTTTTTGAACACACATCTGTGTTCTTGCCTCTTTCCGCAATGCAGTGACAAATTCTGTCCGGGTGTAGCTGCTTTGCATTTCTTTCTAACACACACCAAGGAGTACCACAAGTGAGTTATCACCAATATGCTTAATTCTCTATAATGCTTAGCTATTCATTCATATTCATATGGCACATTGACATGCAGCATATAACCACATCAGGAAGTCTGCTCTCTTGCATTTTCTGTCTTTATAGAAATCTTTAACAATAATAAAGAACAGGCTTTTATATCATGTTGGTGACAAAACAAGATCTCTTTATAGTGCTCTTTTTCTTTGCTATAGAATGGCCTATCCTTCCCAGTCACATATTGCATCTATTCTTAGGAGATTTTTTTTTAATTCATGTTTACGAATGAAGTAAAATGATACAGCTATCTGAATACAAGCCCTGGATATACCTTGTATAAATATATTTAAAATGTAAAAGCAAAACTAAAGCTTAGCTGTGTAAAATTCAGCTTTCCTTTGAAATTATTTTTTTGTTAAAAATAGTAGATGCTGAATGCCACTGGACTAGCTAGTGGACCGTGTTTTAGAAAAGAGAATTTTAAAAATCCTTTGGCCTTGGATATGCAACTGCTTTTCTTTATCTTCATCTAATTGAAGACATCTGTAAGTGGTGCCCCACAAAATTTAATTCAAGCTTCAAAATGTCAATAAAAATGTCTGTAAGAAAGAATACTAGCATAAGCCTAGCAGAGACGTGTGCATCAGCCTCCACAAAGCCACACAAAATTAGGACTAGAATGGAAATCTGCTGCCTGACTTGACGAGGTGATAAAAGCTCTTTGCCTACAAAGTCTAATGAGCTCTATTAGTCTTTAGCTTGCAGGAATGTAAAGGGGGTTGATTCGGCAGAGAAATGCAACCAACTACACACATGGCTTCATTCAAGCTGCAACATATCAAATTACGGGTGTAATTACTATAACCTGACAATTTCATTACACTCATATGGTAGTTAACTCTTTAAGACCTACAACAAAGAAAATAAATTCATCCCACAGTTCCCAGTCGCTAATTCCAAATTTCATCTTTTATTTTCCTTTCCCCCACCCCCCCCATTTTTTTTTTTTTTAAAAAAGCAGTTAGGGGTCATTTTCTTTGGTTTCACATTAAAATTATTTTTAACATTAACCAGCCAAACACAATATATATCTTTCTTTACAATTTAATGAATGCAAATTTTTTTCTATTTGATCATTTCTAATTTCTCTCTGGCACAAGAACCCAAGGTTTGGCCAAAGATGCATGATGTATCATCTTCTCCCTTTTGTTCAGCTGTCTTCCCTCTTCCAAGACCAAGGGGCATTAGACATATATTTAGACAGATCTGTTATTTGCCAGAAAACTTTCAGTGAACTTATTTTAAACTAGCAGAAAAGCTGCGTGACAAGACTAGCTGTCAGGCTGTGCTTAGCAAGCTCAACCAACAGCGGAGGAAGAATTTGGTTGTCACAAGTTAGTGACAAAGAGAGGGCAGAATTTCAAGCTCTTAGGGCATCAGTAAGCAAGCCACTCTGCTTTCACTATCATCCCAAAGATTTTTATAAGCCAATTTTTCTGGTACCAGTAGTCTCAGACTGGCAAGTAAGCCCATGCCTTTTAAAAAAGAGACTCCTGAAAGTGCTAAAAGTACAACATGCAATAACCAATTTTTAAAAATGGGTTTAATACTAAGTAGCTGTAATCTTCACTTGGATGCATGACCAAAAAATACCCCAAACCCCACATATATACACATAACGCACACACTTTAAGGTTTAATTAAAGTGGACAGGGACCAAAGGTTTAGTTTAAGTAAATTCTATAGGTCTGGTATTTTAGTGTACACCAGCCCTGTTATTACCAAGGTTTTATTTTTCCCTGTGGACAACAGACACCGACTAGGATTTTCAAAGACACCTACAGAGAGTTCAGATAATAAACCCCACTACAGTTTGACAGGGATGAGCAAGTATGTCCCTTATGTTCCCTGCAAATGCCAGCCTATACTCCTTTATTTACCAGAAAATTTCCTATAAAAAGGTACAGGAAATGATGATTTCTTGACATTAAACAAATCTGATGTTCAAAATTAAATTCATACCTCAAGTGGAGAGTCACAAAGGAACCTTGTGAACTGTATTGGAGGTCAACGTAGTCGCAATGGATGGTCAGTATAAATGAGATAGACAAAACAGAAACGTAAGTTAGCAATGATTATAAAAAGTGTTTTAAAAGATCATAAACCCCCTAACTACGCACTCGACTTTTTCAACACACAGAATAAAAACACTGATGCAATATGAACCACCTCTACATTATTACTATATGTTTTGCCTATTACTGGAATATAACACATGGGTTAATGTTACAGGACATCTGAGAGTAGTCTTTTCTATCAATAAGAAAAATCAAAGAGGGAAAAAGACCAATTTCTAGCAGAGACTAAGGAAAGTTACATAGAATTGTTCCACAATATGAATTTGGCTTAGGCTTTATTTATTTTTTATCCATAGGTCTTAATTGTGGAAAAATTTGTTTTTCCTTTGCTTTCCAAACTGCAAGTAGTCCAGTGACCTCAAAGGACTACGCCTGCCGTGTGAAGTTTAGCACCAATGTCAGCGTTAACAGAACTGGAGCCTTAGTACATCACACACAGGGTACTTCCTGATGCTTGCTTTCCTCATTCTCCATCCTCCTACAAACAAGCAGCTTACTCATGTTGGAATGGTTTTGTCTTATCATTCTTGTGTGTTCTTACTTTTATGTTTTTCAGCCGTGCCACCTGTTGTGCCCATCATTTCAATCTCATAATTTAGTGTTATAGCCAAATTTCTGAATATAGGGGGATCTTTTTTTGAAACAAACTTTGTGCAAAAGGTGTAAAACTGTCAGTTTCTCCAATAAAGCTTGTTCACATGAAAAAAATGCATCAAGTTTATGCTGTAAGCTTGGAAAAGATGGTACCATTATTACCAGAGCTTGAAAAACAAACCAACAAATTTTAAAAAACAACTCTTCTCTACTACACTGAAAAAAAGGCCCTCCTCTCAACACCATTTAAGGCTCTCAACATAACCAGGGACATGTGTTCACTGCATTTTCCCCATTGCTGTCAGATAACACAGGAACCTGATCATGACATACATCCCAAAATGCGTATGCCCCAACGGGCATGGCAAACCATCATTGCCTTTAGCAGGGTTTGCCTGCAAGAAACTACTGAGCAGACCCACCCTGTTACTTATCAAGCACTAAACATTTAGTGAAATTAAATCCACAAACCTTAGGTAAAAAACAATGATGTGCAATATAAAAAGAAATCACAACTGAAAGTGACATTCTGTATAAGCTGTTTGCAATACAGGTGGTGCCTCTGAACAGATTTATCTCCTGCTCAAATTCCTTGAAAGATCTACTTCCTGAAAGTGCAAAGATAATGATACAAAAGAACCACTTATGGATACTGAGATGCCACAAATAATCCCTCAGTACATGGAGGATGCAGGAGCGGTCAGTGGCTCAGGTAGTAGAGTGCATTCTTTGTGTGTATAAGGTCCCAAGTTCAATCCCCGGCATCTCTCTGGTAGCGTGTCTGAGTGAGGCCTCTTACGGAAAGCCAGATTTGAAACCCTGCTACTGTGTCAGGTTGACATGATACTGAGCTAGGATGGACCATTGGTCTGACTCAGTTAGGCACCTCCTTATATCCTTACAAGTCAAAGTTTATTCTTGCACATAAGAGTAGCAAATTCTTAGAATAAGCAGCAGCTAAATAAACTGAAATACCTTAAATATTTGCAAAATTGAAGGTAAAACACATATACTAAACAAAAGAATGAGCAGCTGGGGTTTTTTTAAGAGACAGAGCATAACTTTTTAAGATGACAAATTGTCCAGTTGGAGTAACTTCTCCACAGACTCTATCCTGCAAAGTGTCCTCTGGCCCCTAGCCAACAGATGATTTGCACATGAATAAATTGACTTCCGTGAGCTTCTCATGCACTTACTAGATCAGGGCCAGAGTTTTCAGCACTTCGCAGGATAGTGTCCCTATTATTAAACAAGTGATTTATGTAGTTAAACAAAGAATTCTCTATCTTTGAAGGAGCCTAAGTATAAAACAGATGCTGCAAAAACGGCAGAACTAATTACAATGACAATACCACTCTTAGACCCAAAAAGTATATGTATCCCAAATAGTGAAATTTTATCTGTATGAAAATGCTTGCACGTACAACAGAATTACTCTATTGTAGTTTAAAAGACAACTCTAGCTTCTCAAACGTACAACATGTTAACTGCAAAACTAGAGAACCATAGTAGAATCCTAGAACACCCGAGTTGGAAGGGCGGCTGGGGGTCATCTAGTTCAACCCTCTGGCTTTGATGCAGTATGACCACAACATCCCAGACAGATGGCTCTTCAGCCTTCTTTGGAAAACCTCCAGCGTCAGGGAGCCTACAGCCTCTCTGGGTAACTTGTTCCATTGCTGCACGGCTCCGTTAGGAATTTCCCCCTGCTATCTAAGGCTGCTTGCCCATGTTATACAATCTCACGTTAATTTCTATCTTACATGAGATTTTGTAACTTGGGCACATGCCTTTTCTCATTCAGCATGGAAATTAAAGCGAGTTACATCATGGATGTCAGGGCAGGGAAATCCAGCTCTGACACCAACCTGAGTTTCTTCTAACGTGACTGGAATGTGTGCATTAATTTTGAACATGAGGTTAACATATACAAAAATTACAATGTGTAGAGGCTAGCTATAAGAGAGTGGCTGAAATTTCATTCCCTGCTTGTGCATTTGGCTTTGCTTCCCTAAATTTTTAAACTTTAATTTATCTCAAAATTCATTTTATTATTTTTGTCCCAGATTTTCAATCTATCAAGATACTTCTTGAATTCTAGTTCCATCTTCCAAGGTGTTAGCAATCCCTCCCAGTTTGGTGTCATCTGCAAAATTAGTAAGTGTTCCCTCCACTCTGTCAAGTCATTTAATAAAGATACTGAAATGCATCAGATTCAGTATAGAGCCCTGTGGGACCCGCACCTTCCTCCAGTTTGATAATAAACCAATGACTATCATTCTGTGTACGGTTCTTCAACCAGCTATCAATCCACCTTATTGTAGTGTGTCTCAGCTCACACTGTGCAAGCTTGTTAATAAGGATCTTGTGTGAAACTTTGTCAAATGCATTGCTGAAGTCAAGATACATTATATCCACAGCATTTCCTTCATCCACTAAGCTAGTTACTCCATCAAAGAAAGAGGCAAAGTTAGCCTGACATGACTTGTCCATGCTAACAAATCTGACAAATCCATGCCAACCTTATGAGCAATCACTGCAGTCATCAAGGTGCTTATAGACTGACTGTTTAATAATCCGTTCTGGGATCTTATCAGGCTGGTTTGTAATTTCCTGGATCCTCCTCTCTCTCCTCCCCCTGCCCCTTTTTAAAAGCGATTCTGGCACCTCACCTATTTTCCAACACTTCTTCAGATAGCTGACAGACTCTGAGAGCACTTCTGCCAGTTCTTTCAATACCCTGGGATGTAACTCTTCCAGCCCTGAAGACTTGAACTAATTCAAAAGTAGTCCAAAGACCACCTCCTTATCTATTCTGACCTGAAATATTTCCCTCTCTTCATTTCATGCACCCTTTGCCAGGCTGGTTACAGTTTCGATTTTCCGAGAAGACTGATGCAAAATAGGAATTGAAGCTCTGCCTTCTCTTTGTCCCTTAATATTTCACCATCTTCATTGAGCAGTGACCCACCATCTCTTTATCTTTCTCTTACTTTGAACATTTAAAAAAAAAAAGCCACACCATCCTTTTTGTTGTGCATTACTCACTAACCTTAGCTCATTTTGTGCCTTAGCCTTCCTGACACCATTTCTATAAGTTTGGGACACTGGCCTGTGCTCATCCTTGCTGAATTATTCCTCCTTCCATGTTTCCTTTTTGACTCTCAGCTCGGTTGTAGGCTTCTTTTTCACTGGAATCATTTGAGATTGAACCCTCAGCATCTTTGAGGAGGGGGGAGTGTCCCAGCCTTCCTGAATACTTTTCCTCTTTAGGAAATCTAACCATGGGATGCTACCCGGTATTTTTCCAAGTTGGTTAAAATCAGCTTTTTGAAGTCCAACGTCCTTGTTAAGCTGTCTTTCCCCTTGCTTAGGATCGTGTATTCTATTATTACATGGTCACTTCTCCCTGCCTTCACATCATTCACCAATTCTTCCCTATTGATTAGGACCAAGTCCAAGACAGCTGACCCCCTGGGTTCCTCCTTCAACCTTCTGAAAGTATTTGTCACCAAGGCAATCTAAAAATGTGCTGGACATTCTTTGTATAGCAGAGTTAATCTTCCAGCAGATATCAGGGTAGTTAAAGTCCCCCCCACATTACCACTACTTCATGCCTTCTTGAAGCCTCTGATCTGATCTAGATCATTGTTATCCTCATGCAGTATGATTTCAAGGTTATTCTGTTTATATCCCATATTCTAAACATTAGCGTACAGACATTTAAGATTATCGGTAGGATGTCTCAAGGGGACCCTCCTATTTTACCACCTTACTGGACATCCGTGTACCCCTCTCAGTTCCTAACCCACTGCACATGTTCCTCTCCTTGGTGTCTAGCCTTTGGTGTACAAATCCATCCCCCATGGGATCTAGTTTAAAGCAGGGGCAACTGGTGGATTTGGAGGCTGGTGGGGCAGTGGGCGGGTTCAACCTGCCACCGGCGGCAAAGCCGCCAGCTGACTGGCAAGCTTAGGGGCGAAGCCTAGCCTAGGGGCAGAGCCAGGGCAACAGTAGGCGGAGCCAGGGCATAACCCAGCAACAAGGAGTTCCCAGGGTTAACATTGGATGGACATTACATTACTTAATGCTGGGAACGCTGCTGTGTGAAGCACTGCCACAGGGGACTAGAGAACCCTCTTACAGGGGTCCCGTCCACTCTCCTCTCTCTTTCCCACTGGGTCCAAATTAACTATAGTAGGTTAAAAAAAAATAGATCGCATTGCCATTGCCTACCTTTATCTTGAACCCTCAAATCCTCGATTCTCATGGCTTGCTTGGCCACCTGTAGTCTTCTGAAGGTGTAAGGCTTTGGGACAAGCCTTCCTTCTGGCTTGCAGAACTTGGGAGGACTGAGTTAGCTCCCTGTTCTGCCACAAGCTGAATCAGAAGAGAATGAAAGGGAAAAGAAGAACAGGACAGAGGAGAAGTAGGAGGGAAAGGGTTTGGTTTTGGAGCGGAAGAGGGAAGAGATGGCTTCAGTGGGGAACAGGGGAAAAGGGTTTCCTTGTTGTCTGCAGCCTTCTCTTCTGCCACGCTCCTATCTACTTTCTCCTATGTTCACAAGGAGAGCGAGGCGAGGTGTGAAATCATGCCAGATCTCAGGGCTGCACTGCAAGCAACCCAGGCCCATCCAGACCAGTATCCCTAGTAGCTAGCCACACCACCAAAATGCCTGTCCAAGCACACAGGCCCTTTTCATTTAAAGTTTGGCCCCTTTCGGGGCTGCACTGCAAGGAAGCCAGGCCCATGCAGACCAACATTCCTAGTAGCTACACCAACAAGATGCCTGTCCAAGCACACAGGCCCCTCCAGCCCACCCCCAGCACCATTGCCCAGCCAGACTCCCTGTGTCCCCCCCCACTCCCCTCCCCTGTGTCTCTCAGTGCACTCACTCCCCCCACGTAGGGTTGCCACAGACACAATTTTTTAGAAGGCACTTATGCACCCCTACAGGTTGCAGGGTTGCATTGGTTCTAATATAGCCCTACAACCTGCATATCTCATACGTGCCCTCTAAAAATTTGCATCTATGGCAACCCTAACCATACTCCATTGCCCAGCCAGATTCCCAGAGTCCCCCTACTCCCCCAGTGCACCCCACTCGACACCACCCCTCCCCCATGTCTCGTAGTGCAACCTCCCTCCCCCGCCCCCCCCCCCAAGGCAACTGGCAGTACAATCATAAAACACACAAATCAACAGTTACAATTAATAATTAAAACATACTATGAATCACAATTTGAAATTTAAAATATGCTGAAAAAAACAAAAAATATACTAAAACGGCAGAGCCATAATATGGGATAGCATCACATATGATTATTACATACAGATTGCCAATCTGTGTGTAATAACCATATGGAATATCATCCCATAATAATCCCTATTATAACATCCCGCCTTCCTCCCAAGACAAGTCCCCCAGCCCCCGGGT
>QEPC01013568.1:1939775-1952929 GCA_003113815.1 Sphenodon punctatus
ACACACACATGCCTCTCTCTCACACACACACACACACACACACGTCTCTCTCTCTCTCTCTCACACACACACACACACACACACACACACACGTATTGCTGCTCCCCTGAGTCTCCCCCACCCTCCTCCTGCCAACAGGGCACCAAGGGCTATAGCCCATGTTACAAGCTGCACTGCCGGTTTCCACACCCGTAGACCTCCATGCAAGTCTGTCCCCAGCGATCTGGCAACGCGTTACTGTTTTTTTAAAAACACGCTCTGGGACAGCACACCCCAGCCACCCAGCGTGCGTTCTGATAAGTTTTGCCCCTTGCAGGGCTCCGGTGAGGCTCTCCAGGCGAGGCTCCACACAGGCTTGCTCTGGTGGTTCATGAGAGGAGCCTCTCAAAGAAGAACCAGCAGTTGTTCTTCTTTTAGAGGCTCCTCTCATTCTCACAACTGGGTTGGTTGCACTGCACGTGCGCACAACCCAGTTGTGAGAATGTTCGGAGCCAACTCGATGAACCTTCTTTAGAAGGTAGCAACTTTCTGGATTTGGCCAGGTGGTGATTATTTTTTTAAAACAGATTGCCGGTCAGCCTCAGTCAGGTAGGATGCGTGAGATCAGGGGAGTCCTGGGGCCAGGAGGGACATTGCCCCAGATGCGCTGGGGGCAAACTGCCACTGGTTTAAAGCCCTCCTGACTAGATTTGCAAGTCTATGGCCAAAAACATTCTTCCCAGTCTTTGTGAGGTGTCGATCTCATCCCATGGATGGACTACAGACTAGCAA
The DNA here is from genome assembly GCA_003113815.1 of Sphenodon punctatus. Lineage (NCBI taxonomy): Eukaryota > Metazoa > Chordata > Lepidosauria > Sphenodontia > Sphenodontidae > Sphenodon > Sphenodon punctatus. The sequence goes on from QEPC01013568.1 coordinate 1,940,547, forward strand.
ACCTGCACAGTCAAGTATGTACAATTGCATACACACCAGGTTTGTAATCATTAGGCATAACATTTTATAGTGCACAAAATTTTTTAGCCATTACATTAAGAGGTGCTCTGCCACCCCCAGAGAAACCAAGCCTAAGATATTTCTGATGCCAATTTTTTTTTTAACATTTTCTCTCAAACAGACAGTAATATCTAATTGACCTGTAAAATGAATGGTAAATATCTGGACATGTGCTTTAAAGACAAGAACGGAATTTCTATAAGCCACTGCTGAGGACAAAGGAGCGGTGGGTTGCAATTTATTTTCAGATATACTCACAAGGAACATGTACAACCTCCGAGTAATTCTGAATTGCACAGGCAGTGGAAAGTGATGGGTTGAAATACTCTAATTATAGTTCTGTATTCTGGGGGAAACTATGGGTTTATTTTCCAAAGACGCATTCAAGTTTGAAACACTAAAAAAGAGGCAGCAGTTTTTACGTTCCTGCACTGCTTTTCTTTTTCTCGGGAGTTGAGGGAAGAGGAGAATAGTTTGGTATCAACTATTATAGCCAATAATTTCAGAAACCTCTGGCACCAGAAAAATGAAGGAACATGTGTTACTAATTTTAATGTCAGAGACCCCCAATAGTTTGTAATCTGTAACACTAGCTTTATAGTGCAAGTTCTATTATAACCTATGGGTCAGTAAACTGAGACAGAGACATATTTCAAGCAGTATTACCTATTGCTGAGACCCTCTGTGCCATTCTTTCACTTAAAGTTTTCAAAAGGTTTAAAGACTTAAGGTTTACAGAGCTGTAACTTTATTTGCCAGAGTGCCTACAGTCTTGTAGCTACGTGCACTGTTTCAGAGATATATTCTCAAAGTTGGCGTCACTGATGCCTCATAACTTTAGAGATGAAGTCAACTTCCAAAGAGACTACTGGGAAAGTGGAAGCAGCCTGTCTGCTATGGTAAAGTGACAGCCTCTAGATTATATTTCAGTTTTAAGAATTACTTTTCATACTCTCCAGCATTATTTCTTAGCAAATTATTACATATTTTACTTTCCTCCTTGATTCAGGCCTGCTAAATTACACGTCCACTTGAGTCAGACAAGTATTTTTCACTAAAAAGTAGTTTTTGAAAAGGAATGGTTTTATAGGTCTAAAGAAATTTGCTATTCTAGAATTGACAACTTCATTTATAATTGTAGAAAACTTATTTACAACCCAATGTAAATAAAATAAACGTTTTAGATGACAGTTTCCCTTGCTTTCCGTTCCAAAGGGTTTTCAAAGCAACAGTCAACTACAGAATAGGGAACGAAATGCCATCATGGCATTATAACAGATTGGGTTGGTTGTGGAATTGTGTGCAGCTAGCATTAGGGAAGGTTTTTTGGGGTGAGGGAGAGTTTAGGGGTAGGGTTTCTGGGGAGGAGATGGGGGTTTTATATTGGGGGGGGGAGGGTATTTATTGTAAGTCACCCTGAGCCTTTATGGGAATCTTGGCATATAAGTCTGAATAAAGAATTTCCAATTGTCTCAGAAAAAAATATTCATAAAAATATCAACAGCTCTTGCCATTGTTTATTTTTATCTGCAAGACAAGCAACAGATTATTTTCCCAACAACGCAAAGACATCTGCAAGGGTACCTCTAGGGTCATCCTATGCTGCTTTTTCCACAGCAGCAAGCGGCCACATATTGCTGTTTCCTCTGCTTTGGGATGCGTGATTGCCTGTTGCATTTTAGTGCCCTATAGGCTGACTGCAGCAACTGATGAAATGAGCCTCCAGAGGCACTAGCTGTCCTCTTATTGCTGCTGGACATCTCTCTCTGGACAACCTCTTCCTCTGACTTTTTCCCCTTCCATAAACTGTTGCCCAGCTCCCCCTGCTGGAATAATTCAGGTCCTACAGACATGTATGGAGTCCAATCTTTTGGCTGTACAAACCACGTGGAAATTATTATTATTATTATTATTATAAACATTTATATAGCACCAGTCATGTACTTGGCACCGTACAGAACATAGAAATGGACGCGGTCCCTGCCTGTTGCTTACAATCTAAAAGACAAGGAGGAGGAGACAGGGAGAGGGGACAGTGGGAGAGACAGGGGAGAAGACAAACATTCAAGCGGATGCGAAGTCTCAGGTGCGTGTGCTTGGCTTGGTTACAATCAGGTTGGTTGCAGCAGTCTGCAGAGGAGGGCAGAAAGTAAGTATATGGGGAACGACTAGCACGCATTGGGAAAGGCAGTGAGGAAAAAGTGGGTCTTGAGGAGGGATTTGAAGGAGCGGAGGGAGGGGGCAAGGCGGATGTGGGTAGGGAGGGAGTTCCAGGCATGGGGGGCAGCAAGGGAGAAGGGTCGAAGGCGGTTAGGTGAGCAGGAGAAATGAGGGAGAGTGAGTGAGGGGACAGAGGAAGAGCGGAGAGTGTGTGCAGGAGTGCGTAGGGAGATTAGGTCCGAGAGGTAAGGGGGAGCTTGGTTGTGGAGTGTTTTGAACATGAATACCAGAAGTTTAAACAGGATATGTTCAGGAAGGGGGAGCCAGTGAAGAGAGAAGAGGAGAGGCTGCACATAGTCGAAGCGACGGGCAGAGTGAACGACCTTGGCAGCAGAGTTTTGGATTGCGATAAGGGGGGGACAGGTGAGAGCGAGGGAGACCAGCAAGGAGGAGGTTGCAGTAATCGAGGCGAGAGATAACCATGGCATGAACAAGGGTTTTGGCCGAGGAGGTAGAGAGAAAGGGGCCGATCTGAGCAATGTTTTGGAGGACGAATTGGCAAGATTTGGCAACAGAGCAATGAATAAAAAACCAACACTAGTGAATACAGACCTTGACCTTAGGCAAGCGTTTATTTAACTCCAACCAAACACACCCTCAAGCCACAACCAAGCCTAGACCATTTCACAGGCCACCGCAGCAGAGGAAGGCCAGGAACTGAACCGTTTTGGAATAGATCAGTAAATCATAGTCACAGACACAGCTACCCTGGAATGCAAAAACTGCGCTCCTAAAGTCACATTCCAACAAACAAAGTACACCAGGGAGGGGAGCCTGATTTAGGAGGTAAATGTGGGGGTGCTCTTTGCAACACACAGGACATCCCTTCCAAATGCAGAGCTCTAGGAACATCACAAACACCCTTTCCTAAAAGAAAAGCCCTGCATTCCCATTTCCTCACCCCTGCACAGAAAGGGAGCCATCTCCTCTCAGCCATAAGGTAAGGCTGGCCCAGAGCACAATAATCTCAAGTGACTGACTCAGTGTGGCTCATTGGCTAGCCCCTTTCAAGTTCCAGGATCTGGCCCCTGGATCTAGTTCTTCTCTCTTACCCTCAAGCACTGGAAGAATTCCCAGGGAGCGCCTGTGGGTCCTCCTTGCCAGTTAAAAACTACATGACCTTTTCATCTCCTCCCCGTCCAGCCTTGCAGCAGTTCTAGAAAGACTGGGTAATTTCAATTTTTAGCATTTCTTCAATACTACCAAGCGCGGCGGCAGAGGGAGGGGCGAGGGAAACCTCAGCAGCACGGAGGAGTCGGCTGACAGGAAAAGAGCTGGTGCAAACAGGGATCTGCTGCGTCTTCTCTCGTGCATGTCAGGGCAGGATTTTGCACCCTGACATGTGTGAGAGAAGCCACGGCAGATCCCGTTCGCACCAGTTCTTTTCCTGTCAGCCAGCTCCTCCACGCTGTCGCATCTTCCCTTGCCCCTCCCTCTACCGCCACCGCCGCCGCATATGGGAATGCTCAGATCAAAGGGGAATTTCAGATGTGAACGAAGAACCCAAAATAAAAAGACCTGGCATTAGGGAAAAGTGCAAATGGAAGATCACAAGAGAAGGCTAACATCGCAGAACCTCATATATCAAACCTGTAGTATAATCTGTGGCCATATGTCATGGTTCCTCAAAAATTGATGGCACTCCATCGATCCCTCCGAGGCAATGGTTCTACCAGGACTGGCACAGCAAATGACATAAGAACATAAGTAGTGCCACACTGCGTCAGACCAATGGTCCATCAAGCCCAGCATCCCGTCCTCTGACAGTGGCCAATCTTGATCGCATAGAAGAACCACCAACAGTCACAATGGGCAATCCATTCCTCATTGTTCACTCCCAGCTCCCGACAGTAAGAAGTTCATCCCGCAAGCTACTTGGTGGATAGCCATTAATGGACTTACACTCCAAGAACTTATCCAGCCCTTTTTTAAACCCAGCTATACTACTGGCCTTGACAACAGCAATGTTTGCTGTAAAGGTAGTGTTAGTACAGAAAAGATAATTTAAGAGGGGAAAGTATAAAGAAAAATAGACAATGGACTTGCCTACCTCTAAAAGAAAGGATAAGAGAAGAGGGGATAATTGGGATTCTACTGATGCAGTAGCCAACGCTCAAGTGAAATGGGAGAATACATAGTTTGAGCAATGTCCTAAGGCTTACCAAGTACTCTCCTCAGTAATTCAGAAAGTAAAACAAAGCGGAAGCACATCTTTCTTTCACACAAAGCTCAAGATATGCAGGAAACCTATATACAATAGATCTGGAATGAAACAGTTTTCCCTTTTCTTACGCAAATATAAAGGGAACTACACATCTGAACTAGGCCACTCTCCTTGGACGTGGTTTCTGTTCAACTGTCGTTCAGGAAGGTGGTAAAAAACAAGCAAGCTATTTATAACCACTTTGTTAATATAGTTTTGCACCTTCTCAGCAGGGAATCTTTTGTATATTTTTAAATATTTTCTTCCAAGACCAATATTTAACTAAGTGCAAGGTAAGGAGCCTGTCCAGGTACCGAGTCAGTGGAAACTGCGGACACTTATTTTCCCCCTACAAACTTCTTGTCATAAAATACTCCAAACTAAGTGAAATAGAATGCTTTCTTCAGTAGGGCTAAATGGTAATAAAACTGTTAACTCTGGCTTTTTGTGAATACTACTGTCAAGAGTTTTATGGTCATGTATGGAAATGTTTTTTAGCTGGGATAGGTTGCCACATCATTTGCTTTGGTTACCCTGCAGCTGTAAGCATTTCTTAAGGAGACAAAAACTACTGTAAAGTGACTTAAAGCCTAAAAGTCAATATTTGCAAGCAGAGTGACACAGAAATGCCAGCTGGCAACCTCAACAGTTACACTTCTTATTGCATATGGTGAGAAGAGGGATACAAGCAAGATGCAAATTGCAAACTTCTTAATATAAACAAGCTACAGCAGATTCTGTAATAGAAATAGCACAGAAAGAATAAGACACACTGAAGCTAAATTAAAATACAGGATCTCAAAGCTTTGAAGGAAATAAGGAATAGGAATCACGAAACAGGTTACACTGCAATGGCAACACCACCACACAATTGTTTACAAAAGACTATTCGTAGCAAAAAGTCTGGACAAAAATTGAAATTAAAGCATTAAAGAAGATGTGACTAAAATGAGATATATAGGATGCAGAAAGTATATTTCCCGTAACTAATAGGAAATACCTGAAATAAACGACAACAGTTTGAATCAATTACTAGTATAAATTTATTCAGGCATTAAAATGAGATTCCACACCAAGAGATGAACATTCTTAATATGTAAGCTCATGCATCAGAAATTAGTTCTTTAGGCAGCTCAAGTATCTTATCAACTCAACTGCATACATATAAGTGTGGTTACATACCTTATATGTAACCTTGTAACAATAATGTAATTGAGTGCCAAAGCTTTACAAAAGTACTAAATGAAACTAGCAAATGGGATTTGTTGCATCCAATTGCACGTTACCGGATTTATTATGCTAAAAATCTTCACTTTGTTAAGGACTTGTGCTTTCATTTTCAACATGATGCTCTTTGTGTATTTATATTTATATTACAGTAACAATGGTTCTCAATTATTTCTGGTCAAATCTCTGGTATATATCAGTGATATAATTTATTAAATAAATGAAGGTAAATTCTGTAGTTAAACACTTCAGATCTACACAATTATTGGAATTCAATAAATTAGAAAGAATAGAACTCTTAATTTTACATTCCTGTATTTTAAATTGAGTACTTTGTTAACAGCACAGCTAAAAAGTTAATTTTATTTTCATCACATCCAGGCTGACAAGACGACTTATTTTTTGATCAACAGCAGCACAGGAAAATGCTACATGTTTTTACCTTTTAGATTAGATTATTAGAATTAATTATTTCTTAAAAATAAGTTCTAAAAACTTATTTTTTTCTAAGAATATGCATAGTGCATATGCCTATCCGCATATAAGAACTTAAAGCAAGATATATAGGTTGTAGACAGTATATGATCCATAACTAATAGGAAATATTTCAAATAAACAATACTTAGTAAAATATAGCTTTACACTCTTAAAAGTTTAACACTTTAGAAGTAGTTAAACAGCACTTTTGTCCTTAAGATACTTGAGATACTTCTGAAAGCTTGTAGGGGATGTTTTTACGGACAGTAAATACTCTCTTCAAAACTTGGATACATTTCTTTCCCCCTATTTCCGCTGATTTTGGCGCTGTTTAACAATGGTAGGTAATGAACATTTATTTTTTAAAAAACCATTTGTGCTGCTTAGTATGCAGTACCTTCTACCGAAGGCACTGAAACGTGCTATACAAACCACTTCACAATCCTGTAAATTAGTAGTAGCCCCATTTAACAAAGCACAGGTACAGGAGAATAAAAGGGTATTAATTCAAAGTGTTGAACATCCCCAACTCCAGCTGAACTCAGCATCCCTACAAATCAGCTGCTCAGTGGCATGCCTCACTATCATACAGGAAGTCAACGATGGAAACAGGAATACTTTTCTTTTCTCGGCCTGTGCCATTGACATGATCCTCTCTCTCTCCATTGCTTATGGCTAAAACTCTGGGTACTTTTAAATGAGATGCTACCACATGTGGCCACCCAGATGCCACTCATCCGACCATCCGTCTGAAGGTGTAGCAGGGGGATATATACTCCTGTGACCCTCTTAGCACCCACTCATTACCACTCACAGCACACTGCCAAGAGATCCGGAGTACACCATGCGGGACAAGCCAAAACAGTACGTCCCCGTATAAACAGAGGCGGCCACCCATACCTGCAGACAGGTCCCCCGTTCATAGGCGCTGTGGGCGGGGGACACAGCCTTTACAGGTCACAGAACTTGCCGGGAGCACTGGGGAGCTCAGTTCCCAGCGTTCACGCCCTGGACATGTCAATTTCAAAGGCCTAGCACGCTTCCCCCTTCCCCACAGTCTGTGGCAGGGGGAGTGCGAGGTGGCTGCTGCGGTTGCCAACTGGGGCGGTTTCTATAAATGGGTGGCCAGGCACAGACACACACACACACACACACACCCAGCAGCTACAGCTCCATCCCCCTTCCCAGCCACAGCCAGCCAGACTTTCGGCGCCAGGGCAGGGGGTGGAGACTTCACTGTGGGGGCTGGTCATCATGATCCAGGTCCNCTGCTGCGGTTGCCAACTGGGGCGGTTTCTATAAATGGGTGGCCAGGCACAGACACACACACACACACACACACCCAGCAGCTACAGCTCCGGCACATGCGCACAGAGCAACGTACTGCCGCTGTGTGCCTCCTGCGCATGCGCCCGATCTGCCAGCTCCGACACAGCACGTTTGAAATTGACTACAGTCTGCACAGTACTGCCGCCACCGACTCCTCGCTCTGCTCCAGTCTTTTCCCCTCCCTCTTGGCAGCAGCTGTTGCGGCAGCACAAAGAGCTGTGCTTGCTCCCCCTCCCCTCCCCTCAACTTCCCAGCGAGGTGGGGCTGGCTGCATTACAGAGAGGGAGACGGGGCCAGCAGCAACATTGTAGCACAGCACGTACACCGCAAAACACAGCCACAGGCACCTTCCTCCTCCTGGGCCATCCCCCTTCCCAGCCACAGCCAGCCAGACTTTCGGCGCCAGGGCAGGGGGTGGAGACTTCACTGTGGGGGCTGGTCATCATGATCCAGGTCCGGAGAGAGCGCGTATGCATTGGGCTCTCTCTCAGGGCTGCATGGCTCTCTCTCAGGGCAGGAAGGAGGGGGCTTCCAAGGCTCAGGCTGAGTTCCTATGAGTGCAACTCAGCCAAAAAATGTGGCAGCTGGGCGGTAATACCACCACCTGTCTCAAGCACCCAGGGAGGGAAGCTGGGAAGAGGGGTCTCAGGGAGGGGCCTGCCTCAGCACCAGTCAACTGGCCACTCGGCAGTAGTAAGGAGGAGCAGCCCCTGATCTGCTGGCTGTGTGTGTTGTACAAACCACCAGCTACGTGAGCCTCACTGTTGCTGGCATTTGGGGAACCAAACCTGAGAGATCAGTCAGACTCGACTGGGAAATGTTAAGCCTACTTAGAAACTGGTAAGACTGATTCCCCAGAAACCCGGCTGGCGCCATCTAGGTCAATCTCTCATCCCCTTTGCTTGTCCCTGAACCCAACCTGATTAAATTTAATTTTGTCCCCTGGCCCAACTCCTACCTCCGCCTAGCAGGGCATTCATTGGGGCAGTTTTTTTGTGGGCCCCATTGGTCGGTTAAAGCATGAGCTTTAAATTTCAAAATGGTCTCTTTGCTGATCCCCCCCCCTCGCCGCTTACTGCTGTTGGGAGAACCTGGGGGCTTGTGAAATGGTTTCTACGATTGAGTTTCTTTGACATTTTATTTGCAGTTTGCAAGTATGTGCAGACTCACGCAAGGCCATTTTGTGCCTCTGCCCTTCCACCCCCCTGGCCTGGCTATGACTACTGCTCTTTCAAATGTTTACCCTTATCCTTGCCACATGGACCCGTCTGCTGTCATTCTCATCGTAACCAAGCCAAGTACGTGCACTTGAGACCTCGCATCTTCATGAATGTTAGACCCCTTGTCTCTCCCTCTGTTCCCCTTCCTATGTCTCTCCCTCAGCTCCTGTCTCTCAGATTGTAAGCCCTAGGGGCAGGGACCCTGTCTATTTTATTACTTTGTAAAGTGCCAGGTACACTGGTGGCGCAAATGTTTGTTAATAATAATAATAATAATAATAAATGGTCTCTCTGCTGATTTACCACCACCCCACCCCCATAACTGTCTGCTGCTTTCTGGGTTTGAGGTGCTGGGGGAACCTGGGGGCTTGTGCAATGGTTTCTCTGCTTGAGTTCCCGTGGCATTTTATTTGCAGTTTGCAAGCATGTGCAGACTCACTCGAGGCCATTTTGTGCCTCCTCCCTTCCACCCCCCAGGACTGGTGCTTTAGTTGTTTTGTTGGGAGACCGGTCCCTGGCCCAGTAGTCTTACAACAATCTAAGAAGGACAAGGATGAGGGAAGCACAGGGAGACACACACTCATTCCCATTTTTAGAGATTTTTTTTTACATATGGGGAATAGGGGCTGTAAACTTTCATATTACCTTCAAAATTTGGGTTGGTCAGGCTCCACCTGCTGTTGGGCAGGCTCCACCCCTAGGCCTGCTGTTGGGCAGGCTCCACCTACTATTGGGTAGGTCCGCCCCTAGGCCCGCTGGGCAGGCTCTGCTTCTAATAATAATAATAATAATTTTAAAAAAATATTATTATCCTGAATCCACTGTCAGGCGTTCAAGAAGTTTAGTGTATAATTTTGAAATTATGGGAAGCAAATTAATAGGTCTATCATTCTTGGGGTGCAGATGGTCTACTTTTTTTTTATATTGGAACTACAATACCAGCTCTACATACATCAAGGATACATCCTATCTCATTGATCATAGAAAACAAATTTGCCAGGGCTGGAGCCCACCAGTCTGGGAGGAGTTTAAGATCTCACCTGGAAGAAAATCCTTCCCTGGGGCCTTCCCTCTTTTTAAAGAACTTAGAGCAGCCAGAACCTCTTTGGATGTCACAGCATACCATGATGGAAGATCATCAAATCCATCTGGCAGGAATTTATTTCCTATGTATAAATTACTACTACTTCATGTTTTGTGGATTATGGCTCAAAGGTCCAAAACAGAAATGCCAGGAAGCTTTGCTGGCACTATATAAATACAAAGCAGTAATAATTCATTTCAAGAGCTCACTTTCTAAAGTTTCATCCCACTACTCCTAATTACTCTTGTACTATCCCAAATAGTTTTACCTTGTTTTGTTCCATTCAAAGTGTTCATTCAGGGTTCCTAGTTTTCTCTTCCAGTGAGCTTTTGTACGCAGACATTTTCCAGAAAAAAAATGGAATTCCAATGTTTGCCCCTGGAAAAGCATGGAAAACGAATGCAGTAACCGTTTGGGGGGGGGGGATTTCTCCCTGCAAAAAAACTCTGGCAGAGAAAACTAGGAACCTTGACTCGTGTACTCCACTCTTAGCCAGCATTTTGCAAGACCCTCTAACTCATTCTTTTCTTGGAAGTCAACTCTACCAACTTCCTAAAACCTCCATTCCATTAAATTTTGTTGCTTTTTTCTAAATTCCATTAATTTAACAATTTCTTTCAGATTGTATATTAACATCACAATGAGTCAGTACCAATGATTTCCCGAAGGCCACTCCAAAGTAAAGTTGATAAAGCATGATTGGCGAGCGTACTGATGACTGATTCAAACCAGTGGCGATGTCACAGCCAAATCTACAGGGAAGGGAAAAAAGCCAAGGATCCGGAAGCAGATTGCTCCTTGAAGTCAGAAGGTAAAAGCAGGAGAAAGGGCAAGTACAAAAGTGAAAGAAAGAATCCACAAAGTAAAAAGAAGAGAGTTCTGAGTAGGGTAGAGGGGACACCACTGCTCGAGAGAGAGCGTGTTTGCCGTGTGGGTCCTAAACACGAATCGATGGAGACAAAGTAGTCCGATATCCTTTATTATTCTGTTGGTAAGGGTATGCAAGCTTTCGGGCCACACCGGCTCCTTCCTCAGGCTGATAACTCAGAAGTCCTGGCTGTAATCAGGAAATCTGATGCCAAAGCAGCTCCTTAGACAATCAGTGTAGTGCATGGAAAAAACGGTTTATGATCTCGCCTCTGAAAAGCTGGCACTATCCACACTAGTTGTGACTAGCCACATCACAAGCATAAAAAAGATTTATCTAGCCTCGGAGCATGGCCTTCAAGGTAAAATCCTTTCCACCATTTGGAAGGAAAAGACACTTGTCGATCGTTGTTCGATTTTGTTCATGCAAATTCTCATCACTATATGTTATTTGCTTAGTACCATATTTCTGCAGAGCGTTAATGAAGCATAATATAATGGATAAGTCTATGTATTACCTTTTTAAAATATTGATATTTCAAAAACTTTCCAAAGCCAGGAGTACTGAAAGAGTCTGCTTTAAACATCTGCATGTTCTAAGAGAGGGATGGAGAACTTCAGGCCTGGCGGCCAAACACAGCCAGTGGCTAGTTTTTATTTGGCCCCTTTCCAGTTGCTGAATCTGTCTCCTGGATCTAGTTTCTAGCCCCAACCACTGAAAGACTGAGATTAGGTGAAGGGAGCAGAGGTAAGGGCATGTACACAATGATAGTGTGTACATGCCCTTAAGCACCCTCTCCCTGCCTCCAAGTTCTACAAAGCCCTTGGAGCTTGGACTAATTTTCAAGGTGGCCCCTAGAAGAGAAAGTTTCACCGCCTGTCTAAGAGTAGCGAGTTGGAGCGCGAGAGGTGAAGCTAGATCTCAGTGCCTTAAAGGTTTGCACCCATTACCTGAAAAAACAAAGGCTCTTTAAATCTTCCTTAAATCTCCCTTCCCATAAGAAAGTAGGGATGGATTATTTGGCTGGCAAGTGGGGAAAAAAGTCAAAGAACATTTGTAACCCAGGATCCTCTCTAAAAAATAGAAGCATCAACCACCACCTGGTTACTTAGCTCACGCAAATCATCCAGACTAACAGGTCACCTGCCACATGAGGAAATTCCATCCCAATGCCGCAGGGACCAAGACATTCTATTTTCTTGTCAGAATATGGTTGCACAGGAGTAGTGTGAAATAGAGGTTGCACACTCCTATGCTATGCTTTCAAACCCTAGTTCTTGGATCAATACAAAGCGAGCAAAAGTTGAAACCACTCTTAGTTTGAAACCAGCTTTAACATAAAATGTTGCAGTTTTTTTTATAAACATGTAGTGTTCACATGTCTCTACACAGCAAAGAAACAAGGAAAGTCCTTCTTCATGCATGTCAGGACAGACAAGTTAATCTGAGGCATAGTTTATGGTCAACTGGGGGAGATCATGAGAGGGTTCGGGGTGCGATGTCATCAATATGCTGACGATACTCAGCTGTACCTCTCGTTTTCAACTGACCCAGGTCCTGCTGTCTCATTACTTTCCCAATGTTTGGAAGCCATGGCGGATTGGATGCGGCAGAGCAGACTGAAGCTCAATCCCGATAAGATGGAGGTGATGATGGTGGGAAGGGCGGGGAGGTGCTGACCCCCTGATGGGGGGG
>QEPC01013568.1:1957667-1971582 GCA_003113815.1 Sphenodon punctatus
GGGGGGGAGCAAGTTTACATATTTACTGATACAGTTTGTGGTGTTTTTCACAAAGCAGCCATCATGAGTGGGGGATTCTCTGTTCCACTTTCATTGTGTGGTGGTCATGACTTCTCCGAGACAAACTGACCTTTCTGTTTATCTGTTGTGAGCAGGAGCCACTGCTGCCAAGGAATTCCTAACCCAGTTCCAAGGGACTTGGCTGAAGAACAGAGAATACATGGAGGAGGGTGCCAAGATACGTTGCTGTAAGTTGGAATGCATTTTTATGAATTATCTCCAGAGTGTTCTTGCAACTTCAGTTGCTGTTTGCCTGGCATGCTGCGTGCACCACACCTCTGCATATCATTTGCAAGGGGGAAAGCTGTGTATATAACATGTTATGCTTTCATTCAGGGCTTGTCTTTGCACCCATTGTAGTAGAGTGCATAATGGTGGCTCAAAGCTCACTGTGATACAATTGCCTAAAATCTTCTCTTATTTTGCAGGACAGAAGAATCAAAGAGCAAGCCACTAAAAATAAACATTGTGGATTCACTGCTGGCAAAGCCATTCTAACAGCTCTGTTATGCTGAAAAATGTCAAGTGAAAGAACTGGGACCTGACCGTCCAGATCTTCAGCTTGTGCAAGCTTCCCAAGACAGCGGGAAGGACTAAACATGCCAGTTCAGTACAGTATGGTATGAGAAGAAGTGGCTGTGTGCAACTTTTCAAAGACTGAATTGTTTTGTTTTCCATGCTTGCTGTTCAGGGGTGAGGCGGCATGGACCAAGACTGGAGTGAAGGACTTAAAGCATCTATCTGAGAAGATAAAGAAGCACGATGAATGCAAAGATCATATTGACAACTGTTTCAAGCTTGCAGCATTTGGTAAGACCAATATAGTGGCACAACTGGATGAAGGTTACCTTGTGAGTATTAGAAAGCACAATGAGGACGTTGACAACAACCAGTACATTCTTTCAAAAATAACTGATTGTACTCGGTTCTGTGGTGCTTTTGAGTTGGCACTGCGTGGCCATGATGAGACTGAGGACTCCTTGAACCCAGGAGTGTTCAGAGCCTTGGTTGATCTGATTGGCAGCATCAATTCTGCGATGGAGAAGCATTTGAAAACTGCCACAGTTTTCAAAGGCATTTCCAAAACAATCCAAAATGAACTCCTAGCCTGCATGCTCACAGTGGCCAGGAATTTCATTAGAGGAGTTGAAGAGCACTGAATATGTGGCTATTTAGGCTGATGACACAACAGATGTGTCAACTCACTGCCAGTCAGTACTGATTTAACGGTACATTGATGGCAGAGGCTCAGCTGTGGAACATTTTTTTAGTTTTACACAGTTGCAAGACTCTTGTGCAGAAACCATTGCCACAGCATTGCTACAGCAGTTGAATACCGTTTTCCCACAGGATGCTGATAAACAGAATGATTGTTTAGAGCTATGATGGTGCGAGCGTGATGTGTCGGCAGCATGGGGGGTGGGGTCCAAAAGAGGATACAGGACATATACCCAAATGCTCATTATGTACACTGTTATGCACATCAGCTAAATCTGATAATGCAACAAACTGTGTCCGAAATAAAGAAGGCTAAAGCATTTTTTGCAGATTTGGGTGGATTAACAGTCTTTTTTTCATCATCTCCAAAAAGGACAGAGGTTCTGGATATGATAGTAAAGGAGAAGGCTCCCCAGAGCACCTGCCACGCGCTGGAACTTTAACGTTAGGACAATAAATGTAGTTTACGAGCACCGAGAGGATCTGATTGAATGTTTCAATCACATAAGTGGTAATTTGTATGCCAGCACAACTTGTGAGGCATGGGGATTTGCTAGAAAGTTGGAAGAGGAAAGGGAGTTTCTTTACTTCCTGTTTTTATTCCATAAAATAATGTCTCACATTAAGGTGCTTTATGATCAACTGCAAGAGAGAGAGATTGACTCTGTAGGTGTGTTCAGACATTTTCTACAGAATTTGTCAGCAGCATCAATAGAGTGAGAGAGACTATTAAGAATCTGCACTCTGAATTGCCAGAGCAGTCTCAGCTCCCAAGAGGTAGCACTATAGACAGCCTGGATCAAATCACAGTTGAAGTTTGCGATATCATAATTTCGCATGCGAAGGAACGATTTGCATTTACAAAGCACCTAGTGAGCACAACATTATTACAGGGGGCTCTTTTTGCAGCACACAACCAACGCTTTCCAACGCAAGCATTGAACAAAACAGTGGATGCCTTCCCTATGCTACACAAAGGCAGACTGAGGACGGAGCTTTCTGTATTGTATAAGAAAGACCTGCATGGTATGAAGGATGCCTCAGAGCTCCTTCATACGTTGCTGGACAACAATCTGCAGGACAGCTTTCCTGGAACTTTGAATCTGGTGAGAATTGTCATCACAACACCAATGACAACAGTGGACTCTGAACGGTCTCGCTCAGCTCTACAGAGAATAAAAGCTTTCCTGAGGAACACAATGACATCAGAAAGACTGAACACGTTGGCAATGTTGTCAACAGAAAAAAGGTTGATCTAACGAATACCTGACTTAATAAATCCTTGCCTTGAGTCCAAGATTTGTATTCATTGTGGTGTTTTTATTGATTACATATTATTTTTATTATTATTAAGCATTTATATAGCACCAGCAGTGTACCTGCCTGGTGCTTTACAGTTGTTGTTGGGAGATAGGTCCCTGGCTCAGTGGTCTTACAACAATCTAAGAAGGACAAAGATGAAGGGAGCACAGGGAGATACACACCCATTCCCATTTTTAGAGATTTATTTTTACACATGGGGAACCGAGTCTGTAAACTTTCATATTAACTTCAAAATTTGGGTTGGGCAGGCTCTGCCTCTAGGCCTGTCAGTGGCTTTGCCGCTGGCGGTAGGTTACACCCACCCACTGCTCCACCAACCTCAAAAACCACCAGTCACCATTACCAATTGCTAAACTTAGGCTTGATTCTACTATTATCCCTAATACATCCTGCTAGTTTGTGCTTATGAAGGTTTGCACATCTTGTTAGTTCTGCTTTCAGAATGGAACTGACTTTATCCTCAGTGATTTAACTGCTAAATTAGTCTGCCAGAGTTTACAATGCACAACTCCACTCAGTACCCTACCAGTAAACTTTTGAGGACATTCCCTAACCATTTGTGTTAGGTACTGTATAACAAAATGGAGCAACAGCTGTCAGAATTCATGTCAAAATAGTCATAAATATGTCCCAGCTAGCATAAAGGGCCAGAACTCCCCCAGGGTTAATGCTTTTCTATGTCACAGGGATCCAGGGAGGCTAAACACATCACAGATTATGAGACATTCAGATACCACAGCAAAAGAGAGCTAAACAAGAGTCCTTTAGGGTAGGGACCTGTCTGTAACTACTAACTGTACAGAGCCAGGTACACCACTGGCATTATATAAAAATAAATAATAATGATAATAATAATAATAGGCTGGTTAGAAATTCCCAGACACACACTCCTTCAAACATGCCTCATACATATTCACTTATAGCCATTACTCTGAGCACCTGCTTGAGTGAAACGTAACTTTGCTCTCCTGTACAAGGTGGGGTCCATTCACCGTGTCACATCCTTTGCTACTCGAAAATATTTAACATCCAATAAAGTTTTGAGTCTGATATCCTTCTCCTGAAATTAATCTCGCATCACTAACCAAAGCCACAATACTTGACTGAGGAAACTAATTCCAGTAACTACACTGAATTTTTTTTTTTTTTTAAATGATACTGAAGTGCAGATTTGTCTGGATACTGGCTGATTCTTATTAGCCTCCAATAGAGAGAGAAATAAGCAATCTGGGTAAGTTATATTTAGTTCTAGTGTACGTCATAAAACTCTTCTGTTTCTGCACAGGAATGCTGTACTAATTCCTTAAACTCAGACACACAAAAATAAATGTGTAAATATAACATTTCAAATTTAAATTTCTGCAGAAACCACATTTAATTTATTGCCGGATCTATATTACTCTTCATCAATAGCAAATGAATTCCTGCTTTAAATTAGTACAGCATAAGATGAAATCAAAATACCCAAATGCTTATCTAAATGTGTTTAACAAAGCTTGCATAAAATCCATTACATTTTTCTCTGTATGTTTAAGTTCTTCAAAGTACACTAAATCATCATTCACTACCGAGGACTCCTCTAAACGTCCTCTTCTGTTAGTAATTTCTCCTCATTCTTCATGGCTTGACTCATTTCCCTAAAACAGCTTACCAAGCCCAAGTAACCACCACACAAGTGCAGTACAAATAAGCAAATAATTTTGCAAGGGTGTAAATAAATCCTTGCAACACTTCTGATTTTATTAACATATTTTCCTACATATGAGGATGTAGGATTAGTTTACTCCCATGTTAAAAAGAGAAAGTTAAAGCAACCACCTTCATGAAAGAATCATTTTGTCCCCCTATAGTTTTTTTAAAAATCACTTTCATGAAAGAATCACTTTGTTCCCTATATATATTATTATATTATATATTTTATATATAAAATTATTTTAATATATAAAAGTTTCTATCAAAAATTTCCACAGCTCTCTTTTAAGAGATTGAAAGGCTTCATTGTTTGCAGTAGGAACCTAAAAATTGACAGGGCAATAGCTCTGGTATCACATAGATGAAGTTTGCTATCCCTATTAAAAAGTCTCTTTCAAATACAGTGGAGACATAATCAGGGACTCATTTTCACTGCGTTTTCCCCATTGCCGCCAACAGATCCCTGGATATCATCTTTCAAAAGACATTTTGCACTGTTGAGTTTTTTAGGTTTGCTGATGAAGTTCCTGAACACACTATATTTTACACAAGTTTATGCTTTTTTTCTCTAAAAGAAAAAGCTTTATGTCAAAAGATATTAAGACTGGAAAGTCAAGCACTGAAAAGTTAGGAAATGCCAAATTAAGGTTGCTCATATCCTACATACCTTGACTGCATGGTCCCATGTTATGTTTTTCCACCTCATAAGAGTTCTGCCTCAAGAATGAACCCATAGAGGGAGTGAGTTCAGGTAACTAGGACTTTACAAATCAATATCAAACACATCAGTTCTAAATGTACGCTATACAATCTTTGAAGCACTGTTATAGTATGCTTTTAAACAAACAGCCAGTATTTTCTGTAGCTTCAGGGTGGGTCAATTTAGACTACAGTTATCAAAACTGAAGGGGAAAAAAAGAGGCATAGTTAATATATGGAGGGTCCACCACCATAAATAGCTGGGAGTGTTCATGCCTAGAATGAATGCTTTGTCTGAAGCTAGGAGATTTTACATGCTGCTCCATGTGCACCCTTTAGAAAGTGGGAAACAGGATTTGGGCAAAATATTAATGACACACAACAGTTGAAATAGTTATGTTTCCAAATACGCATAAAAGTCTTTTTATACTTAAATCAGCAAGCACTAAAAAATCAAGATATCCTTGGCAGTGAGTTGTTTGTTTCTATTGAACATGTGTGCAAAGAGAAAAGGTTTTGCATTCCAAAATGCGTATAAAAGTTTTATATACTGTAACTCGAATACATTTAAAAAATACAAATAAAAAATACATTTTAACGTGGCAACGCGGCAAGTATTTTTGCATTAAGAGGTTAGAATGATACAATAGAATGCATTAAGAGGTTAGAATTAAGAGGTTAGAATTGTTTTGCATTAAGAGGTTAGAATGATACTACAGCAGATAAAGCATTAGAAAAACAAAACAAAACAAAAAGAAAGGTTAGTGTGCAGTTTTATTGTGTAGCTTCAGAAAGGCATGCCATATCAAAATTAAAATATTCTAAGCACTCACACAATCCTAAATGTCCAATGTTAAGCATCTTCAATTATCCTTTTTTCCCACTAAAATCTCCCAATGGTGCAATAGAGATGGATTTGCAAGGATGGAAAACAACAGAAGGCTATGAGCACTAGCAACTACAGACAAAAGAGAATTTTTAACTTTCTTGTTCAAAGTATGACAGACTTTCAATTCTGATTTGTCAATATTTACAAACTTTTTGAAGTGTTTAATAACCAAATGCTCACTTTAGTGAGACCACACAATTACAAAATATAGGATTAGTCTACAAGTGAAGCTCACTCTTACAGCAGTCCCGGCTATGAATTTACACAAGTATGATTCTAAAATATGGAAACCAAAGAGGGCTGTCTTGCATCTGTAAAACATAAGCACCATTTATTATTTATTATTATTATGGGGATAATTTTGACTGGCAGATGACATTAATAGCACAGATTTCACTCTCCCAATTTTTCAGTCAGTTCTGTACTAGTATCCAGTCACCAATCTCGATCCGACAGGCTAGTATTCTTATTAAAGAAACAGAGCTAGCCCTGTGGTTCCTATGTCACTGCGCAGGAAGGCAGAGCCACTGTTTATGGGCCACTAAAGAAATTGTTTATTAAGAAAGGTTTTATTCTGTAGTATTTCTCCTAGCAGTTAATAAACCACTCTTAGTCTGTCTCAAACACAGACACAGCATAAATATCACATCAAATAACTGTATTTTGGAATGCTCATCACAAATGAAATTTCTTTTTTAAAAAAGAAAAGTTTAAAATGACGTGAGAAGCCCCAGTGTTCTTGGTCCTCAAATTCCTGCTTCTTGAAGGTTTATACGTTTGAAGTAACGCTGTAGAAATTTTACTCTAAACAATGTAATGTTTTATTTTTGTTTCTGCAAACTTATGCAATTACACTCAAATATGAGGATTATATAAGTGATGTGCAATTGTGCCAGTGTAATCCATTGGACAGCATGCAAAATGTGCTTACATACTGCCCCCTCAAGGCACTCACGAAACACCCACTGCTTGCTTATGTAAGCTACATACAGATTTAAATATCACAAAATCAAGCAATGCCAGAGACAGGAGAACTTGTCCATAAAATGACACCCGACAGAAAAGATGGGGAACAGTCCAGTCTACTAGACTCTTCAAAAAATATCCCTCTAATAGACAGGTCATGTCCCACACAATGCAACAAAATGGAACACCCGTTTCAGCCATCACATCATGCTTGCAGGATTACATTCCAGCGAGGAAGAGCCAATTATTGTTTTCTCCAGATACCGGGGGGGTGGAGGGGTGGAATTCTGGTACCAATACTGATTTGAAGTATCTCTGGTATTACTTTGAAACAAAACGTATTTATTTATTTTAAAAATTTATGCGCCACCCCCCTCCTGCTACAAGGATCTTGGAGCAGCTAAACAACATTTTAAAACACATAACTAAAAATACAATTAAAACAACCTAAAACCCCCAGATTAAAATAACCCAGTTATGGAACCAGTTTTCTAGACATCTGGGCAAGCATTCTCCTCTTCTTCAGAGAAGAAAGGTACTCAAAGGAAGTTATGTGCATACTAGCCTAGCAACATGAAATACATTGGGTGACTTCAACATACACACTGAGACAAGCCTTTTGGGGTCAGAGCGGGACTTCATGGTCTCTATGGGTCTGCCCCAAATAATATCTGGTCCAATACATGAGGCGAGACACGCACTGGATTTGATGGTTTGCACTGGCCTGGAAACGGGTTCAGATTAATAGGGGTGTGGCTACAATACTATTGTCGTGGTTCAACCATTACCTTCTAAAGGCCCAGATCCCTGCCCTCCTATGCCCTCACCTGGGTGGTGGACCAGTTAAGTTAGTCTGCCTCCAGGGACTAATGGATCCAACTGGTTTCCAGAACTCTCTGGAGATTTACCCAGTGGTCTTGATGGCTACTCTGTTGATGACCTGGTCACCTTGTGGAATGACATCTCGACCATGGCCACTGACACAGTTGCACCCAGGCACCCATCTCACCACTGCATCGGTATAGGCTCCCCTGGGATGTGGGGAACCAGAGGCGGTTGAAGCAGAAGGATAGGCAGTTAGAGCGCAGGTGGTGCTAAACTTGCACTGAAGCAGACCAGTCACAGCACAGATTATTTTTGAAGGACTATGCTGTGGCTGTGATGGCAGCAAAGAAAGCTTTCTTCTCCGCTATCACAGCATCTGAGAAGTCTCATCCTGAGGAGTTGTTCCAGCTGGTGAATGGCCTGATTAATCCAGTCTGTGTCTCCCATGAACTAGAGTCATCTATTGCCCATTGCAACATTGTTATTAATTACTTTGCAGATAAAATTGCTCATATTCACCCGACTTCGGTGGTACTGTTTTACCTGTAGAATCAGAGTTTGGGGTTCTGGAAAAAGATCCTTGCTCAACCTGGCTGGTGAAGCCAGTCACGAGACATGGGGGTCGGTGCTGGCTAGGGTTGTCAATGCCTCCCTTTGAGAGGGTAGGTTGTTGGACACCCTTAAAACTGTGGTCATCCAGCCCCTACTCAAGAAACCATTTTTGGATTCCCACTCCCTGGCCAGCTATCGCTCGGTTTCTAACCTTCCGTTTTAGGGAAGGTTATTAAACGGGTGGTTGCAGAACAGTTTCAAGAGTCTGAATTCCTGGTCCCATTCCAATCAGGTTTTTGTCCTGGGCATAACATGGAGCCTGTACTTGTGGCCTCGGTTGATGATCTACACCTGAAGACCTACACCTGAAGACCGACAAAGGGAACTGTGTCCTATTACTCGTTAGATTTCAGCATCCTTTGATACAGCTGATCATGAGGTTGTGTTGACAAGACTCTGGGACCTGGCAGGGGTGCACGGGACTGCTGTTGAGTGATTCCATTTATTCTTGTTGGGGGAGGGGGGTGATGGGGAGATTATTCATCATCCCCTTGGGACCTCCCCTGTGGTGTCCCGTAGGGTTACATCCTGTCTTCCCTGCTGTCAATGTGTATCTGAGGCAGCTGGATGAGATCATTTGGAGGTCTGGAGTGAAGTGCCATCAGTACGCTGATGACACCCAGCTCAACTCTCTTTTTCTTCTGACTCGGGTCCTGCATTCTCAGTGCTTACCCAATGTTCAACTACTGTTGGAGACTGGATGAGGGTGAGCCGACAAACTGAATCCAAACAAGACTGAAGTGATGACGGTTGGTCGACCTTGGGACTTCGAGTGGATTGGGATCCCTGTCATTGAGGGGGTCCGACCCCCACTAGTTACTCAGGTTTGCAGCCTTGAGAGTGCTTCTGGACCCCTTGCTGCACCTGGATTGTCAGGCTGCAGCGATGGCTAGGAGAGCTTTTCACCAACTAGTTAGCTAGATTTAAATCTAGCCAACATTATCCATGATTTCATCACCCCAAGGCTAGATTACTGCTATGCAGTCTACGTGGGGCTGCCCTCAGAAGATACAGCTGGTGCAAAACATGGCAGCCCGGTTGTAGGGGGTGGGTTACTGTGAGCACATTAAACCTACGCTTTACAGTCTGCCAGGTCACAGAATTCAAATATCTGGGAGTGTGCATGGCTGCTAACAGCAGGTGGAGGAGACATCTGGATTTCACATTAGGTCAGGCCTGTAATACTGCATGAGCTATACAAAATTTCTACCATGGAAAAGGCGGCAAGCAAGTCTTGCCAGCCTTGCGTTTATATACTGCTAAGGTTATAAACCAATTTTTGTATGCTGTACCAATTTGGGGGGTAGACTACCTGGATAATCTGGAGGCAATACAAAATGGTTTCCTGAGGGCTATATTAGGGGTTCCTAGGAGTATACCACAAGTGCTCCTATGGGTTGAAACCTGCAGAAGCATGATTAGATCTCTGGCATTGTTTATAATAATTAAATTCTGGTTTAAAGTTACTTTGTTTGTAACAGACTCATTCCCCTTGATCCAATTGATCCAAGCTGATGAGGCTCCTAGCCAATGGGCTCTCTCAGTTGAATACAAATTGGCCAAATTGGGGTTCTCAAGAGTTTGCCTCTTACCGCTTGGCTTTAAGGGGGCAGCAAATATAATCAAAAGGAGAATACTTGACCAGGATTTGCAGAGAAGTGACTCTGACCTGGTGGCACAAAGGGTTGTTGGGAATTTTCAACGTATCAACCCTCTTTGTTCCCCTCGAGTTATCTGTTACAATGGAAGGATCCCCCTGCCTCAGGCAGGCTTTTACCCTATTTAGGTGCCTGAGCACCACATATTTGAAGGACCACCTTTCCTTCCATGCTCCACTGCAACCCATGCAGTCAGCCAGGAGCCCATCTGCCAATCTTGTCTGTACAACTAGTGACTGCAGAGAGGCACTCTCAGTTGCTGCCCCAGTATTATGGAACTCCCTTCCCCCGGAGGTCCGTCAGAGTACGAGTCAGAGTATATTCCGGAGGAAGTGTAAAACTTTTCTTTTTGGCAAAGCATTTGGCAGGTAGGGATAGGGGTTGAGTGGGTGGGTTTCTGGGGTGAGGGGGGATTTTTTTAAAGGGATTTTACTTATTTTTATTGTATTTTGTGTGTTCTTGTTACTGTAATCCACCCTGAGCCTTTGGGGAAGGGTGGAAGTACACATTTTAATAAAATAATAAAACACCACAAAAAATAATGTCAACACGGAAAAATTTCTCAGAAAATCCAGTAAGAGATGTGATGGAAAAATGTCCAAGTTTAACTCAACAGTCATAAAGACAGGCCTCAAGTGTGTTGCTTCAGCTAAGAAAAAGTGACGCCAGACTTCCCTATTTCATTACCAGATACTCACAAAAGTGAGTCAGGGAAGTCATTAGCATCCCCAGGATGACAGAGGAACAATAGTTCAAGACAACTTCAGCTCTGCAGCTAAAAAGGTATAGAAAGCAAAGCCCCTTGCAAGGCGGTGCTCCAGGGTTCCAGGGAATAAAAACAAAAAGGTAAAGAATACAAATGCCATGTCAAAGTCTAAATGGCCAGGGGAAAAGAGATGCTAGATTTAAAGTGATTTTAGCTCTGAGGGGGAGCACCAAGTCACTTCCACCGCCTTTTGTCTCAAGTTTCCACGTCTGAAAAATGAGAATATTTTTCCTACCAAATACAATTAAGAAATATGGGTAGGAACGTCTCTATAGGTGATTCTACTAGCTGACTGTGATGATCAACGGGGAGAAAAATCTAGACGTTATGACAGATGGTGCCTGAACATGGCTAAGTAATCAACATTTCAAGCAGTCAAAATCTCCAAAATCTAGGCAAGTTCCAATCTTGCTCACACCATAGGGGTTTTCAACCCAGTCCAGTCTGCAGTCCTACAGGCCCCATCCAACCTCACTCCACGTGTAGCCCTACAAGGACTCAATGGTCTGCTGCTCAGGGCTGCAACTCTGCAAGGACTTATTCCCCACCCGGGCCTTGTCCTATAAAGGCTTCTGGGCCTACTCTGCCACAAATGTCATTGAACATTAGTATCTGCTGCATTGTTCCAGTTGTTCCCACCTCTGACTCCACTAAGCTGAAGCAGGCAAGACAACCAACAGGCTGATGCGGAGGCCACAACATTTTACATTTCTCCTTATTACCGGATTTATAAATCCAGATCTGTCTCATCACCTCGTAATGGTAGGTTAAAAGATCCTAAAAGCCCAGACAGCAGCATCCAAAATGTCTTGTTAATAAGATGTATTAACTTTGGCTAGTAGAGGACTACAGTTAAGTTAAGGCAAGTCTTTCCATTTGTTTTAGTAGGCTTTGCATCAAATGCAAGTTCTTTTTATGTCACCTGAAAAACTAAACTTTGTCCAAAAAGTTAAGCTTCAAGCCCTGAAGCCTATCCTCAGAAGAATAGGATGGCATGGCTTGGGGTATATTTACTCATCCCAACTATCAGGTGAGAAAGGCATGAAAAGCACAGCCTGCTGACTCACCAAGGATGTGTTACACATGAGCGCTTCTCCCTGCTGGTAAGTCATGACAGATGGTGGCAAAATGTTCACACAAGTAAATCCATGGTGAATCCAGCACTTGAAATTGTAATGTAACAGCACCCTTAGATTGAAAGCAAATGAATAGTATGGTTCAGAATATAGTCATTCTATCAAAAACTAGGTTAATTTCAAGATCTAAGTGCCAGTAGGCTGTCTAAATCCTGAAAACAAATGACACTACGACCATGACCTTCTTCCTAGCACCACTTTCCATTTATACACTGTGTACTGAGTAAAGTCAGTGCCAATGGTAGTGACAACTGGCTATCCTCTTCCACATTTCTCCAATCTAGGTTATGAACTGTATTGAAAGTCTCAAAGAAAGAACTATTAGGCATTTATGGTTTTATATTTTAGCACTTTAGACAAGTATTAGTAAAGCTAAAATTTGGTGATGGTCTCATTACTAAAAATAAAGTGCTCTAGTTAAAGATCACAGCAGAAAATGTTTCTGACTAGGCAGTGGATACTGTACAAGTCAACTTCTTATGATGGTGCCCAATGAGAACGAGAACACTAGAGTGTAAGAACAAGATTCTATAAAGTTTGCTAAATAAAGCTTATTGGCGTCATTCAGAAAACCACAGATTCCTTCTGTTTAGTTAGAAGTCATTATAGATTTCTTTCCCTGAATATTAAACTAGGATTAGCATCCTGTAAACACCTTTCCTGGTCTAAAAAACAGGCTTCTTCATAGATATTGCTTTTTAAAAATAATAAAATTTGTGCTTATGTTGTGTAGCATTATTCCAACGTGCCAGTGCTTGGATTCCACAGCAGAAACAATCTTGAATCACAGATAACGTATTTAGCAACACAGTGCAAAAGGAACAGAAACACGTTGTTTAAAATACTTAAGCTATAAAGTCAGACATCAAAAGATGGAGTGCACTTCCTCCCCAAGTTGGAAGAAAACTGCATTGTAGGGATGGGCGAACGCGGTACGAATGTTCGGACCGAACTCAGTCTGTTCGGACGTCCGAACCGAATGTCCGAACCGAACTCTCCAACTACCAAACAGTTCGGTCGTGTTCAGAGGCAGGAAAAATGTCTTTCCAGGGCCGAAAATTAGGTTTCAGTTTCATTTCAGTTTCACTATTTTTGAATGTTCGGCCAAACTGAACTCGGCTGAACCGAACCATCGAACTCGGGTTTCGAACCGAAGACCGAACATCCGAACCGCGTTCTGTTCGCCCATCCCTACTGCATTGTCCTAACCATTAAAGTAATTCAAAGCTACGCCCTTTGCTAACGTTTATCATAAAACCACCAAAAATATTGATAAAAGGTGCATGCAGTGAACCGTACCTCATACTCGCCACATTCAGAAGGTGTATCCTTGTGTATAGCCATCTGATACTTGGCAAATAAAGTGGCTGACTGGCTGAAGGATGATTTGAACTGTGGGTCCTCAAAGGAGACTCGTACTAACCTCACCTTCATAGCAAGGAAAATACAAGCATAATATTTAAATGTGTATGTAATCAAATGAAATGCTCCTGAAGGTAAGGCTAGTGTAGTATCTCCTCATATCCAGTTCAAAGCCTCTGCCATGAACATCCTACTTTTAAATGCGGTAAGCAAAGAAACCCCATAATAGGTGAACTACATTAAGCCTGAACTGCAGTATTTACTAAATTGATTATTAATATTTAATTTACTGAGTGCAATATTCCAATCACTAAATTACCAATTTCTATGAGAATATTAAAATAAATCTTTCGGCTATTCTGAAAACTAATTTTTAGTGGCTCACCTTACTGAAGTTCATTTGTCTCCCACATAATAATTTTACAAATTTGTTACTTGTATTCCCCCCCCCCCCGCCATTTAATCTTATAAATAGTCTATTTCGTCTTATAAAGAGACAGCATATATAGCTATAGGTTACCATTTCTGCTATGGCATGGTCAGAATGTAACAATGTAGAAGTAGGAAGGACTGGTTTTTCTTTTAAACAGGTATAAACTTGAAAGTGAAAGTTTTGTCCAAACTCTCTGACAGGAGTTAAAATCACAGTAGGTATTTTTGGATTTTTTTTTGCATGAGATCAAAGATGTTTATACTGCATATACATATC
>QEPC01013568.1:1983566-1995924 GCA_003113815.1 Sphenodon punctatus
TAGTTTTAATTATTTATATTGTTGTTTTTATGTATTTTATTGTTGTTTTAACTGGTGTGAGCCGCCCCAAGATGCCGTAGGCATGAGGGAGCGGCCAATACATATAAATAAATAAATGGCACCGCTGAAACCTCTCCCACTAACAGATCACCTGCCTCAAGGCCTGTGCAAAATATCATGTCCAGGGTATGTCCCCCAACATGTGTAGGGCCAACAACTATCTGAGACAGGCCCATGGTTGCCATGAACTCATGCTCCACCCCTCCAAGACCGGCATCGGCATGGATATTGAAGTCCTCCAGGGTCACCGTCCTGGGGAATCACAAGACCACCTCCAACACCAATTCAGTCAGAGCGGGCAGGGAAGCTGCTGTACAAGTAGATGCACGGTATATCAGCAGCAACCCCACTCTGTCTCCGGCCAAATCCATCACCAGGTGGAGGCCCTCGAGTCCTAGGATGGATTGCATAGGAAATCTCTTCACAGACGATGTCTCCTTAAAAATAATGGCTACACCGCCCGCCAACCCCGTCCCTCCAGCTGTGGCTGATGCTGGACAGAGTACCCAACCAGAACAAGGTCAGTCAATATAGGCCCCGACTCAGTGTCCAGTCATATCTCCATAATACACGCGAAGTTGGTTGCCTGATCCAGGATCAACTCCCGGACCGTAGTGGACTTATTAGCAACCGACTTCGCGTTAACCAGCATCAAGTCGAGGCTAGGGGCCCTCTGATTAACTATCACCACACCATTTGTCCGGGAGCCATTGAGCAGGACAGGTATTAAACATCTGTTGTGTTTCATATAATCTAACATATTAATATGTACCATTCGATACAAACTTCTAAGCATATTATACATAGGCTTACAGCTAAGCCTTTTGTTCTAAGCCTTATCATCTAGGTGGCAAGTGCAAGCATTTCCTTTTTATTAGCTTCATTGTTACAGATGGTTAAAAATGTACGCCTCAAAACCGTATACTGAATTTCTCTCTTCAACACTCAACTCATTCTCCCATTTTCAAACATGTTTTGGCATTCAACTATAGCTAGAGTGCCCTCTAGTGTCCCTGTAATTCCCATCTGCAATATAATTAATGTCTACCTTTTTAAAAACTTCTTCCCAAACGATAGAAATGGCTGGGAAGAAAACAAACACAGATGTCTCACTGGAAACAGCTTCAGAGCAAAAAATTTTTTTCCCAAAAGCTGCAAGTCAAGTATACAAGACATGCATGATCTCTCTAAAACCTCAGGTGTCTACCATTCGTCTAGTACCGTTTTTCCTTTTAAAGGGTAGCATTTCCTATTCCTAACATTTTAAACAGTACTCTCTTTGAAAGCCGATTGTAATGGTACAATTAGCTGAAATGCATTCATGTAATACATTAAGAGTATAAAAGCCAGTACCTCCAAACCATGTGCAGCATCCTCAAGTAAAGGAACAAAAATGAAATCTTCAACCGACTTAGGCTGATTTGTTTTGGGTTTAGCGTTCTGAGTGAGCAAAACCTGAGATGGAGGGTCTTCAAGTGGGTGGGCCTGGTTCTGAAGGAGTTTTTGCAATTTTCTTTCCTTCCGTATGTCCTTTGCTTTTCGACATGGTGGCTTATTCAAATCAGCACCTTTGCCTACAATGATAAAAGAATGAAAATTTACATGGCAAAAATTTTTTGTAAATGAAGGCTTGGACAGAAAATAATTGGTCACAAATCAGGCTTAAACAAAGTAGCAGCAATTGTTTCTTAACATTAGTTTTTATACAGCACTTTTTTTTTTCCATGTACCATGTACAAACCTTAAGCTACGCCTCCAAGTGTTCTATAGCAAGCATATTCTAACCAGCTGCAAACTCTCAATACTCATGCGGCCCTCTGACATGACAGACAGCAAAAATCCCATAGTAGCATCATTTACATTAAAAATGAAGTCTATAGAATTGAAAATACAATCATGGTAAATCCCTTAATTTTGACACCACTTCCCCCAAATTCAGTTTAATACATTACAATTTTTTCTTTTAGTGATGTGTAGTTTAACTGTGTCAGATGTCAGGGGAAAGGTAATAAAATTTAACAGTTTGGGCACTTTCTGCAGTTTTAGGTAATCCATTTCTTTCAAATAAGGAAACCAAGGTCGATGGGCTAAAAGTTTTCTCCAAAGTCACACCAAGTAACTTAAAAGAAAGTCGAATTTTTGAAAAGTCCATCCAATTAATTGCTAAAATTCACATTATATGCTAAATATTAAATGGAAAGAACAAATTTTCACAAAAAATTATAGGAAAGCCCAGAACTCTTAATGTACGCATCCAGTCCCCTCATAACACTCACTGACTATAACTGTACGTACCTGCGATGTGCAAATTAGCCAGTGAGGAAAGAAAAGGGAGCTAATTGATTCACTTACAGGTAAAAATAATAGAAGGCAAGGTGGAGCACAGTCAGAAAGCTCCATGGCGAACAAGCATGGGATGAACACTCATGCGAGATGGGATGAGAACCTGGGTTGAGCTTTTGGAGTGAAAAACGGTGAACTCAACCTACATAAGCAACATAGCGTGGGACCTTCTAGTACGAATTTAGTGCCAGCATATTTGGAGAGAGGAAAATTTTTCCCTGCCAGGGGCCACCATGAAAGTTAGCACAAGCTCCAAGGGTCACACAGAAGTTGGGAGCAAGGGTCTTTAAGGTGTGTACTCAGAAAGAGGAGGGTCCAGATCATGGATCTGTGCCTGTCTTCATCTCTGCTCCCTTCTCTGGAGCTCAGTCAGCAGTCCTTGATTTTTTAACCATTTAATTGCTGTTCTAGACTGCGGTATGTAAACCTTGCGATACCATATTTGCCAAGTTCTTTATTTCTCAGAGGTATTAAACCCTGCAGTTTAAAATTCTTGTCAGTACTTGTTCAATGTAGTTTGGAATTATATTAAGATTCAATACTTGTCTGTTGATTTGCATTAATATCAGGATAAAGTCTGGCAACTGAATTTTTTTCTGGCTCCTCGAGTTGGATCTGAAATTTCATACCCTGCAATAAGCACCAATTCATCAGTTCAAAATTTACACTTGTATTTTTTAGAAAAAGTGTACAAAACCCAACTTCTGCTCAAACAGGCCTTCCTAATTGCCTAGGACGTTTAAAGGGAAAAAAAGGCTAGAGAATCATCTGTCAGGGAAGATGTCGCTGTAGTCATCGTGTATCCAAGCAGGGGGTTGGACTACATGACCCTCGACATCCCTCCGAACGACTCATTAAATGAAGGGTATGTTTATCTCTACATAAACAAATGTTAGCCACAGGCTGGAGGGGAGGGGGCGCGTGAGGGGACTCTACTTTTTCCATAGGAAAGTCTCAATATCACAATCTGGAAGGTTTTAAACAAAGGTTGACAATGTTTAACACTAACTGTCTTAAACTAAATAAACTTTTTGGGGTGTGTTAATTCATTTTTGCACTTTATTTAAACCCTGCCAAAAAGGGAAAAGTACAGCACTGTTTGTACATGTCTTTGTCTGACCAAAACATTTTGCTATTACAAGCAAAAACTGCAAGCTTCAAACAATCTGCTTCTTCATCGTTTCAAATTTTGATGAAACGTTATTCTCAGCATAACAATCAGCTTGATTTTCCCCCCCCCTAAAGTATAAACTGGCTTTTGCTTTAAATCTTTACTCAAGGATGCCCTCTGCTGTCAAGTACTATTTAGATTGCAACCAGGGTCTTTTTAAAAGCAACCAATTTTTTGTCTCTTTTTTAAACTCAGAGTAACGTAAACCTTCTCAAAAGGC
Source organism: Sphenodon punctatus (assembly GCA_003113815.1). Taxonomy (NCBI): domain Eukaryota; kingdom Metazoa; phylum Chordata; class Lepidosauria; order Sphenodontia; family Sphenodontidae; genus Sphenodon; species Sphenodon punctatus. The sequence continues at coordinate 1,987,361 of QEPC01013568.1, forward strand.
ATATAAAAAAAGTATAGCTTTTCAAGCCATGGAAGTACAAGACCAGATTTTCCAGAAAGCTCAGCAGCCTAAGCAGCCTTCTTGTTGAACACTACCAGTCATTTCATTTATGTCTCTCCTCATGGAAACTTTTAAATCTTCTCAATGAGTCCTCAAGCACTACTGAAAATCTAGCCGATGTGCTGTAAACTGTCTGACTCCTGTATGCTATCAAGTGGCATCACAATGGCAGAGTTTAGAACAGAATAACTTCCAAACAAATCATCCCTTTGAGCTCTCCATTATTTCTCATGCTTAAAGTTCTCATGCTTAGACCCACCCCCAAAAGGTGAATATTTAGAAGATTATTAGCAAGCCAGAGAACACTGAAAATATCTACCTTTTAAATCTAAACGCTATTGTAAATCCAATAAGCATCCCTTTGCACCATTGTCATAACATTGGAGGAAGGGGTAAATGGTAAAACAAAGGGTCCCACCCCACCCCTCGTCCAGTATTTCAGTGGATGGGGGGAAATCCTATCTGCAGATTTTCCCCTCAACAGCATTCCAGGCACAATTAAAAAGTGCTGGTTTTGACCTATAAAGCCCCGAACAGATTGCACATTACACAGCTAAGAGACTGCCTCTTCCCCATGTTCCATAGTAATTGCTAAGGTCAAAGATTTTTGGAGTAGCAAATGATTTTATAAATAAATATAAAGAGGCGTGCCCACTTGCAAGTTCCCTCAGTGTGCCAAGTTCATACGGCAGCTCCTAGAGCTTAGTAAAACAGAGGGACATTCTCAGGGCGCTTTCATACGTTACTGGGGGAGGCAAGAAAACCTGTGCAATTGCAATTATGGGTCTGTTATTGCAGGGATTAGCACCTGCAAGAATGCACTAATCCCCTTCCATCCTGCAGGAATACTCGCGCATCACCAAGTCCCCAAACGTAGTTCTTACAAGGCCATGTGTTCTCCTGAGATAAAAGGGGATCAGTGCTTTCACACAGGCGTTAATCCCTGCAATAACAGAGTCGCAATTTTAACTGCTTCCCCCTGTAACGTGTGAAAGCATCCTCAGTGGCTGCGTCTCAGCTCTGGAACTCCCTCCCCCGGCAGTTCCCCTGTTTTATTTGGCCAGCCATTTAATACACAAGGATAGGGACAGTGGGAGAGGGAGGATGTTTAAGGAAATTTTATATTTTTGTCCAATATGGCATTTTATGGATATCAGATACGTTTTGTATGCGACCTGTCCTGAACCTTTGGCATAGAGCAGTCTAGAAATCTAAGTAAATAAAAACCAAACAAAAGTAAGGCAACTCTTATGAACCTCATAAAACCCAGCTAAATCCTTTTCTATAAACACCAATTCAGCCTTCTGTTGCTACACTGCAGCAGAGTTCTAACAAGAATGGCCTCCGAGGCTGAAGAGCCCAGATGCTCCAAGTTTCCAGAAACTAGCAGCTATTGACATTAATGGCTGCTTGCAGGAGGGGCAGGATATAAGTATATTAAATAAATAAATAAATAAATAAATAAAATGCCTGCTGCACAAGGCCATAAAACTGGATAAAAACAAAGAAAAGGTTTTAAGTCCAGAAACATGCACTGTATTTTGTTATAGAGATTTTAATTCCATGGCCTACAGGTAGCATAAGGAAAGGAACCGCTAAAGAAAACCAACGTGTAAGGAAGTTATATCAAGAGGGAGGGAGACTGTTAAAGCAAGCCTGCCAAACTTCCCCTCCCCCCCCATTTATTTATATTAACACCACACACACACACACGTTTCGGCTACCTGGTTTAGGAGTTGTATGAACGTTAGTTGCACTGGTTGGTTCACCAGAGCCTGGAGTATTTTCACACATCTGAGGAGAACCCGACTCATCTGCCTTCACAGTTACTTCTTTTTTTATTTCCTCCTCTTTTTCTTCAGTGTCTGCATTCTCTGTATAATCAATGTTCAAGGGCTTCAGCTCAGACTGACAAATATCTGGTTCATCTTTTAGCAGAAAACTGCATCTAACAGAGTCTTCTATGTGGGAATCCATTGGCTCCTCTAAATAAGATAGGAGGCATATTAGTGCAGAAACAGGCCAGGGACAAGTTGAAACGAATTGAGAATGTCATATTCCCAAATTTTATTTGCATGTTCAGATACACCATCAACTAAACATCTATTCCTGAAACAAATTTCATATCTTCGTTTGTTCAGGTATTTCAAAGGGCTGTGCACTGCCTATGAATAAAAGCCAAATGTTCCTGAAATAGTGCTATTTGACTTTGACACCCAAACAACATACATCATACAGCTCATGGCGGAAGGGTGTCTTGCTGCCTTGTGTAATGGTATTTAAGCTGGGTCTCAAGTGGTTGAGAGTTGGATTTTCTCTTCCACTAACAACCTACCAAACAAGCTCCTACTTTGCAGAGTGAAGAAGTTGCCGCTAACTAGCGCAATCTGTCACGATCTTTCCACCAAACGATCCGGCAATGCCAATAGGATTGGGAATGCCATGACCCTGTAGATCCAAATATATCCAAAGTAAAGTATTGCTGTTGCTTGGTCCTCCGATTAAAACACTCATTGAGTAAGCTAGGGGTACGGAGGAGGGATACTTTGAATTTGATTTTAGTTTAACTTAGCTTGTACCTATGTATCTGACTGGTTTATGCCTGTTTGTGGTTTCTGTTTTTGTATTGTATATTGTTGTGTTGTCTGTGGACTAAAACTAAGTGTCATGTCCTGAATAAACGAAACGGAGTGAAGAAGTTGGGAGTGGCTCCCTTGTTTTTTAGGCAAACTGACAGAAAGGTGACATGGATGCACGGTGATGAATAGAATCAAGGACTCTTAGGATACCTAATGAACTACACTGCCAGCGTTGATGCAAGGGGCTAACAGATATTTATCTAAGTGGACAACATGCAAAAATCTTCTCTCCAACCAAATTAAAGTCAGCAGCAGTTCTTCGTGTAGCTCAGCTGGAGGAGGTTTGAAAAGCAAGTTGTAGGTTAAGGAGTCAAGTCTGTTTTAGCTAGAGAACATTATAGGTTTGCGTGATTTCTTTCATATTTAAACATTTTCTTTTTTAGAAAAAATGAGAATCCACACGAGAAAAATCCTATACATATTAGGCATAGGAACAAAGCTTCAGTTGAAACTTGTATCAGAGAACCCACACAGGAGTTAAACCTTTAAAGTGCCTGGGAAATGCTGCAGGTGAACTCCACTCAGACACACACCAGAGAATCCACCACAGAAAAAAAGAAGTCCCAATTGCTCAAATGTGGGTAAAAGCTTCAGCATGAGCCTCACTCTTGCTACACATAAAAGTACCCAAACAGCTCCCATTTTCCCCACCATCACCTCAGCTGTGGTTGGGATACAATGAAACATGAATGGAGCTCATCTGAGGTGGTATGGGGCAAAATAGTTTGGAAAACACTAGAGTAGGCCAAAAGCCTAGCTTCTGAGCCACAAGGCTCGTGCTGCCAAAACACTCTAAGAAACTCCTATTTAATGAGTGAGCAAAGTACTTATGGCACTGAATTCAAAAAGTAAACTGAGGCTCTTTCTATACTTCAAGTAGCAGAGTTTTGCAAGGAAAATCCAAAGGTCTGGAGTTCAAATCTAATCTATGTTGGTATGGGGGTTGGGGGTCAAATAGGTGCAAACTGAGATCTTTTTAAAAAAAACGAAATTCCCAGCCCAGCCTCATGGGTAAGCAATGAGCTTTTTTAATGAAGTTACACAAATCAGTACATATAAATATATACAAATTAGATGGGGCAATTTTGCATTGAGTGAACTAGCTATTCTCTCAGGGCTATGAGAGAAGTCACGCAGGAGAAGAACTGTCAGGAACTTCATTATAAAATAATTTTAAAAATTAAATATGCAATAAATATGTCTACCACAAGATCCAGATCTAAACCCTTGACCTATCAATCACCTTTGCAAAGCTCTACTACCAGAGCAACAGAAGGAAGAGCTGGCAGCTGCTTTTAATTCATCCACCAGTAGGAGGTGTCTGCATATTGCCCCAGAAAGCTAGATAGCAGTTTGCAGGCTGTCATACCAGCAGCAGCTGTGTAGTTACGGTTTATATCTCAGAAAGAGGAAGCAAGCAAAAAGGAGTACAGTAAGTAATTTCACCATTAACAGGGACAAAAACAAATTCCTCTTCAAAAAGGGGACAAGGTAGAAATTACTACAATTCATGATCTTGGCAGCTCAGTGCAAACTATCTCTACAATCTCACCTTCAGAGTTAGCTTCATCAAGTGTCCCCTAGTTCTAGTACTATTTGAGAGGGTAAATAACCATTCCCTACCTACTTGTTCCACACCACTCAAGATTTTATAAACCTCTATCATGTCCCCTCTCCGTCTTCTCTTTTCTAAGCTGAAGAGACCCAGCTAGTCAAGCCTCTCTTTGTACAGAAGCCGCTCCATACCCTTTATCATTCTCGTTGCCCTTCTCTGTACCTTTTCTAGTTCAGCTGTCTTTTTTGAGATGAGGCGACAAGAACTGCACACAATATTCCAGGTGCGGTCGCACCATTGATTTGTATAAAGGCATTATGATAGCCTCAGTTTTATTCTCTATCCCTTTGCGATAACTCGTAACATTCGGTTTGCTTTTTTGACTGCTGCTGCACACTGGGCTGAGGATTTCAGTGTATTGTCCACAATCACTCCCAGATCCTTTTCCTGAGTAGTGACTCTTAGGCTTAGTACCCAGCATTGTGTACTCATAGTTTGGCTTACTTTTCCCTATGTGCATCACTTTGTACTTGTCTACATTCATATATCAGTCATTGCTTAAAGCAACCGTCACACACTGTCTCAGACAAAAATGTCTTACCCTCACTATTTACTTTAGAAACTTCTCCTTTAGAAAGAAATTTCAGCATTTTCTTCAGAACTTTCTTGTGAGATTTTGAAGGCTGGAAATTCAAAGGTCGACATCTAAAAAATGAAATGGAAATATTCAAATTGTTGGAATTACATTTCTTGTTAAAAGGTAAACTGTTATTTAGTAACTTAGACAATGTTTCCTCTCAACGTTGTTTCTTCACCATATTGCTTTTCTGTGTAGGTTCCTTTGCATCCAGTGGGTTTGGCGTTCTAGTCTTCTGACATGCAACCATACCTGTTCTTGCTTTGTACTGTATAACAAAAGCACATTTACTCATCCTTACAGTTGTATGAGAACAGAGGATTATAGATTCAGTTGATGCCCTTGAGATTTCTCACACTATGGCCCTTTCCAAATGGGCGAGGGTGAGTGGGGGGATGGGTGTGCGCTAGTGGTAGGTGGAGGTGGGAACGTGTGCACACCCATCTGCATACACAGAGCAACCAGCATTGGAGCCCGTTGCTCCATGCGTGGGTGACGGGTGGAGGTGGGTGGAGCACGGAGGCCCACACGCACCCCCACCCACCACCAGCTGTGTTCCCACAGGCATCCCCCCCCCACCGCCACCGGTGACCCGCAGCATTCCTACGGACACCTCCCCTCCACCCACACATGTGCGGGAGGCAGGGGGGAGGGAGGGAGGGGGAAGAGACTCCCATGTGAAAATGGTCAAAGTAACACTCTCTTACCTTCTATATATGCATAATGGTCCCATCCAGATTTATTTACTAGCCCCACTGGCCAATGTTTCATCCCAAAGTTCCACTTAAGAATCAAAATAAGTCAGTATATATGCTATATCACTAAAAGCAATGAAGTCTCATTGCTCAAGATATGCGTTTACTGCAAAACTGGAGCCAAAGAACAGATCTGAATAAAAAGAGGTACAGCCCTAGCAGTGGCAATGATTAAGAGCTCTGCACTGGTTGCCAATAGCGTGCCGAGCCAGGTTCAAAGTTCTGGTGTTGATTTACAAGGCCCTTCACGGTCTGGGCCCCTCGTACCTCAGGGATCGCCTCGCCCTCCGCGTCCCAGAGCGGCTCCTTCGATCTGCCGGGGGTGCCTTCTTGGAGGTCCCCCGCGTTAAGCGGGGGCATTGCAGAGGGCATTCTCGGTGGCCGTGCCGCGCCTTTGGAACTCCTTCCCGGAGGAAGCTCGCTTGGCCCCAAGCCTGTTGATATTCCGGCAACATTGCAAAACCTGGCTGTTCGCCCAGGCCTTTGGGGAGGGGAAGTTGAGGGTTTTAGCTCCCCTACCCTATTTATTGTGTTATTGAGTCCCCGGGCCCTGTTTTAATTTTTAATTTTTGACATGTATTAGATATGTTAAGTGTTTTTAGATTATATTTTATATGTATTGTGTTTCTTTTGTGATGTAAGCCGCCCTGAGCTGTTTTTAGGAGGGGCGGGGTATAAAGCTAATAAATGATTAAATGAATTAATGAATGAATGATTACCTGGAAGCATCACCTCCAGGAGCAAAAGCAGCTGTCTCTGTGCTATTCTATTGCTAGCTTCTCTGCTAAAGCTATTAGCAAGAGTGCCTTGCATGATTCATGAACAGTCTACAGTCACCTACAACTGATCAAAGCCACTTGGTCACGGTCAGTGCAAAAGTATCACTGGATGATTCAGAGAAGCGCTAATAAGTTAGGAACCCTATTCTAGTTTGCATGAACCACTTTAAGTGTTATCTAACATGCAGAGAAGAAACACTCAAATTTTAAGCCCAATTTTAAGCGTATACTCATAGCTATTTCTATATCAGTGTGATATTTGAAAAAGATTAGTCTAACACATTCCGATACCATTATATAAATACTTAATATGCAATTGGTTCTTACCTTATTGTATACTGAGGACAGCATGTTTGCTTCATAAGGGGCTTGTAGACATACTTTCCACTTCTAAAAATCAAACCAACACCATAAGCTGAACAGCATTTAATCACACAAGTACAATAAAAAATGGAACAGTCAAATTCTAAACATTTGCAGAACTCTTTCCTGATGTATATATAGAATGAAACACTGTACTGAAGAAGGTAAAATCAAAATAGCCAACTCGTCAACTTTTTCTATCAATTTGTTACAATGTAGCATTACCACACACAAATTCTGTCAACTGAAGTCATATTTTAGTTTGTCAATAACTGCACAGGACCAAGCACAGGAACACAACTATGGTCATGTAAGTAACTATTTTGATGTAATTGATTACATCTGCTTAATTAAACAGAAGTAACTACAGCAAACAGCATAAACCAAAGTAGTACTGAGTAAGATTTTCTCCTAATGTAACAATCCCTGAACCATGTTAACCATCTTCAAGTGTTCACATGAACAGTTAGTTTGAAATACAAACCCAAGGGGGAGTATGTACTCCCGATTTTTCCCAAGTACATACTTCTCTTCCTACTCCTGAACATCATCCGTTTAGCACCCTCTTCATGTGAGCGGTCCAGGAGTAAAACAGAGGCATAGCCCAACTACATCAAATGAACTGCTCATCGGAGAGTGGCCTATGAAAATTTCCATTCTTAAGCCACGTTCCAATGAACAGTTACTTTAAGTTAGCTGCACCTTACTTCAGTTGTACTTCTGTATCATTCACACGAACAGACCACTAAACCAAAGCAATTGTGAAGTAGGAAACTACTCCCATTTACTGCTGTTCAAGGGAATGTTGAGTCATGAATGTCCTAATAGATACAGGAATCTAAAACATATTCATGTCAGTTATTAGTTAATTTGCGTATAAACCACTGAGAAGTTCTTTCTGGAGATGGGAAGAATTTAAGCTATCAGTTTCTACAGAAACTAGGATTCCATATTTTAAAAAATTATATATCTAGCATGAAAAACTTCATGCATTTGCTCCTTAATGTGGAATTGATGTCCAAGTCTCTTCCCTTAGCTTTTAACTTGCCTTCTGCAGTATACAGTTTTCACAAAAAGAAATAGAAAAGTTAGGTCACTGCTTAATTTCATAGCTGCATTTCAGATTCTGACAAAGTCAGGATGTTAATTTTGCACTTCTGCTGCTTTTTCTTAGGAAAGAAATTGCAGAGACAAGCGCTGATATCCAAGTAGTATGAAACACCCTCCAAAAGAAAGCTGAGGAAAGCATAACATAGCAAAGTCTCACAATTGCTCTCAAAATAACCAGGCCTGCCTGGGATGCAAGAGCTCTGTGTTTTGGAAGAGAAAGTGAAGCATCAAATGTTTCAAACCCCCATAATCAATGGTTGAAAACTAAAGTAGGAAGCCTGGCACCCCTCCACTTCTTCAGAAGCGTCACTTTCTCTTGTGCTTAACAAGAAACTTTTCATATGCGCTTTTGGCTAGAAGGCCACTTGTGACCATAGTTATTAGGGTTGCTTTGGCAAATAATAAGGGTAAATGTTATCTGTATGGCAGTTTTCTTTTTATTACTGCCAGCAATTACCTGGAAGCTTAACATTTTGCTTAGTTTGAAACTGTCCCTTTTAGGCACCTTGTACACAAGAACTATGTTACAGCATGAAAAAAAAATAAAGTCTATGACAATCTTCAACAAAATTGCCTTCTCCAGAATAACCATTCATTTCTCCTTATGGGTGAAAATGCTTTGATCATCTCAACTATGCCTTTTAACTGGGGGGGGGGGGGGGGGGG
>QEPC01013568.1:2001649-2012400 GCA_003113815.1 Sphenodon punctatus
CAGCCTGCCCCCCCTCTGCCTTACTGCCCCGCAGCTCCCATCCCCCTGCCAACCTGCCCCATCAGCTCCTCCCCTAGTCACCTGGGGTCACAACCCCCTTCCCAGCCCCCTGTCGCCGCCCCTCAGCCCCTGCCTACTCTCCCCACCCAGCCGACCCCCTGGAGCCCCGGCCCGCACCATGGGAGCGGTTGCTGGTCGCGTTCTTGCAGTAGCCGCAGCGGTAGCCGTCTTCCCCCCCGAAATACTCGACGATGCTGGGGGAGCTTCCACCCGCCGCTGCCATTTCCACCCCCCGAAGGCCTCAAAGCAGCCCGGCTAGACTCTGCCGGCTCAAGCCAATGCCGCACTGGGAACCCTACCACCTCTCCCTTAGGCGCCCGGAAACAGCCGCGGCCGCCATCTTGCCAACGGGCAAGAGCTACCTAGTCTCCCACAAAAGGAGGAAAAGGTCATGAACTCCGCCATCTTTACTAAGGGCGGCCGGAGCGACTCAATCCAGGGGAGACGCGAGGACGGTTCCGCCATCTTTACTAAGGGCAGAAGCGCGGCATCGAAAGGAAAAACATTCACGTATGTTACGTTCCGCCATCTTTACTCAGGGCAGAAGGGGCTCGGCGGCAGGTAGATCTCCGGCTGGGTTGCAAGCCGGTGGGGCAGCTGCGCTATTGCCCCTACACCGCGCTGGAAGCTAGCCCGGGCAGACCAGCCCGAAGAAGCCCCTGATCCTGCAGCTTGACACCCGGCGCATGAAGCCCAGCATCTGCCCGGAAAAAATGGTTCTTCCCCCCCCGACCTCTACTTACTGCTGGAGACTTTCCCTCGAGCGGAGCCGCAGTAGCCGCAGCGGGAGCCTCTTTCCCGGCCTTTGTATTCCACTATGGAGTACATGCTGGGTGCTGCCGCCGCCCTGCCCAGCAGCGCCCCGTCTAGCGGGGAGGGAGGCGTGCTGCTGCCTGGAATCGCTCCGCACAGACCGAGCTTGCAATGGGGAAGAAGGGGAGGGGGGGGCTGGTTGGTTCCCAGTTTCGGGCTCCTTTCAGTTTCCAGCTAGGAACCAACGTCAGGCTGCCTCCTTACTGCTAGGGCTGTCTGCTTAGAGACTCACCCCCGTAGGCCGGGTTGCCGCCTAGGCAGGGTTTTAAGGAACATTTATGTAAAATGCATGTTGCAGGGCTTGCACTGGCGCCTTAACTGCTTTGGGTGCACATGGTTTAGTTTAAGCCCTAGGGCAGAGGCCATGTCTATTCCATTACTTTGTAAAGCACCAGGTACATTGCTGGCACTATATAAATGCTTGCTAATAATAACGTGCATAGGTGGCAACCCTACCCTTAGGGCTGGTTCACAGTAGGGGAAGCCCACAAGAGCACTTGCCCCTGCATTGCCTTAGGCACCGGTGCAGGCCCTGCAACATGTATTTTTCGTAAGTGTTCCTTAAAAATGTATTTATTTACAACAAAAAATGTGCATAGGTGACAGCCGTACCTTTAGGGCTCGTTCAGTGGGAGAAGCCCACAAGAGCACTGCCCCTGCCAGCTTCTCCCATCTGGCTGGCCCTCCCAACCTTTTGTACAGCATAAGAGAGGAACAAGCCCCTTCACATTGGCCTATTAGTGCATCCCCGCAGCAGTTAGCTTACCCAACAGCCCAGTGCCTAAAGAGGGACAGAAGTGCTCCTGATTAGAATTCCACTTAGTTTACTGTCATCCAGCATCTCCCCATTAGCCTCTCAAATGCTTTTCCTGAGAGGCAACCACAAAAGAGGTGCATCTGTTCATTTCTGGGTATTTTTAGACAAGCGTGCATCATCATGCATGGTGCAGGGCTGTATGAGGCACCGATGTGGCCCTGCAACATGCAAAATGAGAGGTTGGTGGGTGGGTAATGGGTGGGGAGACACTTGCTCTCTCCTGAAAGTGGAATAGTACTTCGGCATCCAAGTAGGGACTGCAAGCAAACCCATACAGTTCAATCTCAACTCCACACTGTTGCGGTTGATTACTGGGTGCTCTCTCACACAGTCCCAATCTCACCTTTCAGATGGGCAAAGCTGGCATGGGCCACATTCCGTTTTTACTTCTCCCACTGGTGAAGTTTGTGAACAAGACCTAAGGGTATGATCCTCTGCACTAAGGACTCATTAACACAACACCTTTAGCACTTGCAGACTCACTCCATGTTTTTTAATGTTTGTCTTGTGCAGTTGCACAACTGCTGATTTCCCTACATTCCACTACCCTCCCCCTCCTTCACTGCAGTATTCCTTCACTGTAATGCAGATGGATGGGGGAATGTCTCTCTGATATCCCTGAATGCAGCATGAAGTGGAGGAAGAAATCTTTTCCTCAGGCTTTCGCTCCCCAGAGGTAGGTGACAAACAGGAAATGATGCATTACAGAGATTGCTGGGAGGATCATGCCATAAATTCCAATAATACATTCACACATCATCATTGCTACTTGAGTCAGATCCTTGAAAGCGAACCCTTTGTATCAAGTGGCAGAGAACAAGGAATCATCAAGTGATGCAAGAACTAGTAAGAATTTTACAGACTGCTCTAAGCCTGGGAAAAGAAGAGCCTGTGCTGGCTTCCCCTGTGCTAACACGCCCCCTTAGGTGGGAAGCTAGCGGGAGCTGCTCTTTCCCCAGGCTCTGAGTTATGGGAATGCTCCCTCAGAATAGTTTTGTGTCGCTGTTTACTCTGATCTCTAAAAGCATGTTCTGTCAATCAGCCCTTAGTGGGGGCATGAGCCCCAGTGAAGTGAACGTAACAGTGGCTGCAATCCCAAACTGCCTGCACGCACTGCACGGACCCACACTCTGCGTGCGGCACAATGCCCCCATAATGGGGGTGCACACGGTTCACGTGCATCTACCCCGCAGTGCATGGGATCAGCCCATGAGTGTAACTACCAATGCTAGCTGTGGAGAGGATCATGCTGTAAAGTCCAAAAACATTCTCTCTCATGCACAGCTCAACCACACAAACGTAGGGGTGGGCATTTTGTTGTTCAATAACAAAAATGAAAGAACAAAAACTCTTAAATTGTTTTATTACAAATTAAAGCTGGAAAACACATTTTCCGCTGTAGCGTCTTTGTCATCCAACTTTGATAAAGCTTGGCAGGATAGTACTCCCCAATGGAGGGCATGACGTGTGCCGAATCTCAGAAAGATTGGATAAATGTATCCGATTTTATAAGCGGTTGTAATGGGTTGTTTTACAAATATCTGCATACATATTCCTGGCTGTAACATCTTTGTTTCCCATCCGATTTGGATGTAACCTGGCATGATTATACTACTCTCCAACATTACTATCTCTGCCAAATTTCAGAAAGATTGGATAGAGTCCTTATGTTATAAGCGATTTACTTGTAAATGCATTTCTGGCTGTAACGTCTTTGTATTGCATCCATTTTACATGAACTTTGACAAGATTGTATCTCAGCTCTTCAGGATTATCATTGCCAAATTGTAGAAAGATTTGATAAAGGGTTCAAATTTTATAAGCAATTGAAAGTTCCCTCTTGAAGACTTTCATTATTCAGGTAAATAGAACATGCAGTGTCATTCGGAGGCAGGCATGGGAGGGGGCTGTAGAGGGGAGGGAGCTGTAGCGGAGAGGAGGAGTAGCCCAACAAGACTGACAGACACATTCACTGGCCAATTACTGCATGCTTCCACCTTTACAGGAGGACCAATCAGTGGTGGTTTCAAGGCAAACAGAGGGTAGATATAGGCTGCTGTTCCTTGGGCCTGCTCTTTGTGGTTAGTTCTGGCTTTGGTCAGAGCATTTTCTCAGACTTTGCTGGCAGTGTGTGTCTGCACGCACATATGGGCATGCGTGCTAGAGTTCACTGTAAAGAGTTCAGCTAGCTACATAAATCCAATCCCCATGCACATGGGGTACTGTCCAACATCCTCCGCCAGTTGACAGGCAGAGTGAAGCCTGTGTCAAACAGCAGAGATGACAGATATATCTTCTGACCAATTGGCTTGACAGTTCAAAGACATCCTGGCTGGGACAGAGCTGTGATTGCCTCTCTTACTGCATGCTTCCAGCTTTCCAGGACCAATCCTGGGTGGCTCTGAGGTGGGCATAGAAGGGACATAACTAGGACTTCAGGCAGCAAGGCACAGGGAAGCATCCCAGCAATCAGGAGACATGGTTCACACATCTAAGCTAGCCAGTTGTCATTACAATCACATCCTGCAGCACTATGACAGAAGACATAAGAAAATCCCTCACTGGCTTTTTCCTAAGCAAATGCTTCCAACTTCCCAGTAACAAGTGAGGGAGAGGGGTTGAGATGGTAACAGAATAATATATGGGTGACATTTTTGTTGGCCAGTTGGCATCATAAACATAACTTGTATCAGTTACAAACATAAGAGAATCCCTGGCATAGGTTCACACTCTCCAGATGATATGGAGGCTTATAACTTTAGGACTCTTTGCCAAATATCAAAAGGATCTGATAAGAGATGCTCCTAAAGGTCTGATATAGAAGCCTTCAAGTTTCATATCAACTAGCTGGAATACAAAGATGTTACACCCAGAAATGCATTTAAAAGTAAATTGCTTATAACATGGGGACCCTTTATCCAATCCTTCTGACATTTAGCAGGGATAGTACCCTTGGGGAGGGGTATAACCTTGCAAAGTTTCATCCAACTTGGATGGGAGACAAAGATGTTATAAAATTCTGTGTACACATTCCTGACTCTAAAATAACAAAGTTCAACAGCTTATAAAATGGGATCCCTGTAACCATTCATTCTGACATTTGGCACACATAATGCCCTCGGTTGGGGGTACAATCATGAAGGTTCATCAAAACCAAACGAAAAATAAAAAAGTTACAGCCAAATATGTGTTTTCCATTGAAATCAATGGAAATAAACAAAATATAATGAAAACAAATGACATTTTAATAACAAAAACAAAATGAATAATGAAAACAAGAGTTACTGTGCACATCCTTAAATGAAAGTATTGTTTCACAACTACCAAGCTAGCAAATGATTTTTGCTATCTCAATGCGAAGGTACTAGACCTGTAATAGGGCAGTTGGCAAGAGTTATGTTAAGGTAGCACTAATTCTCACTGGCTGCAGTCATGAAACCAGATACTCTGACATAGGCCGTTTTCACACGGACAGCCCCACCCACGCTGGATGTTCTGGCGGGTGTGCGGTGGGGGGAGCGGGAGATGGGTGTGCTCCTGTGGAAACACCATGTGCGTGCGCGCTCCTGGCGCACACCCATCTACCACCACCAACACCCATCACCCATCCATCTTCATCCATGGAGCTATCCGGAAAAACGGAAATCACGTGGTTGTGTGTTCGTGTAAAGGGCCAAAGGCCGTTTTCACACAGACGGCCCCACCCACTGCTGGGTGTTCCGGCGGGTGTGCAGTGGGTGGGGGCAGCCATGCAAACAGGCCGGCGGTTGGTGGGGGGATGGGTGTGCACTGGGTGCACACCCATATCAACACCATGGGCGGTGGGTGTTTGTGCATGCACGCTCCCGGTGCACACCCATCTACACCTTCCACTGGGCCTTCCAGAGAACAGCTCCGTGGGTTGAGATGGGTGTTACGCAGGAGCGCACATGCACCCATCACACTCAGTGTTCACCCAGGCAAACACCAAGTGGACACCCATCCCCCCCACCCACTGCCAGACGCATACATGATTGCCCTCCTTCCCCCGAGTGGAGGGGGGGGTGTGCATCCTTGTAAAAACAGCTAGAGTGACACCTAGCATGGCTGCTAGTGATTGTGTTCTCAACTGAAAGGAGGCTGCAAGTGCAGAGAGTGAAAGCGCTCTAATGGAAGGGGGGGCGGTCACAGCCAAAGAAGGATTCTTCCCAGGTCGCAGCACCCCTTTCCATCAGAAACAGTGCTCATGTGCTTTGGCGGCTGCAAGAGGAGAGCGAGGCAGATCTTCTCTAGAGGATCTGTGCCCAGACTCCTCTGTTTGGGAAAGGAACCAAGGGGAGCGAGGGAGGGGCAAAGCTCCACTGGAGGATCCATGGGGTCCCTGCGCTCCCCTCATTTCCTTTCCCAAACAGAGGGAGACTGGCAGGTGCAAATCCTCTGGAGAAGGTCCTTCCTGCACCCCCCCGCTCTCTCCTTTTGCAGCCACCTCTCATCTGAGAGTGTGATCGATCTCTCCTCTTACAGCCACCCGAGCACCACTTCTGATGGAAAGGGGGATCACAGTCAGGGAAGCAGCTTCTCTGGCTGTGACCCCTTGCCCCCTTCCCATCAGAATCAGGGCTGGGGAAAGGGAAAGCACTGAGTGGTGCCAAAGCACATGAAATACGGGCAGAGGGCTGCCCACTTATTAACTTTACACACTAAAAAATGTGAGTGGGGACTGCAAGGACTGAACAAGGACTCTAGCGGGCTATTGTCTCGTTTGATTTCACCCACAGCAGGCCCACTCCAGACTAATGTGTGCCCATGTGGCAGCCTCTTGTCTATTCGGTTGCGGTCACGCTCCTCGCATCCAAGTCCGCCAGCACCTGAGTCACAGGCTAAAAGTCTTTAGCGTTCCGAGGCGTGACCGCTTCTAGCCCTTCTCTCCGCTCTCTCTCTCTCACTGGCGCCTTAAAAGCCCAACATGCGCCCTAATCCAAACGTGTTGTCCCAGCCCCTCCTGGTTTGCAGCACATGCCCAGCACTCGCTCTTCAGAACCTCTTGCCTTCTCCACAGTTAATGCACTTGGGGGCGGGGAGGCTTCCTTACACAGCTACGTTATTCCTGTATTGATTGCTATCTATGTGGGTTTGTGTTTTGTTTATTTTTTGGCCAGGAGCGCGCTGGGGAGAAGCAGGATTCTCCCCACGACACAGATGGGGGAGTGAGGAAAGAAACCATGGCAGGCTAGGGGCTGGGGTGGGGAAAGGCATCATAGCAAGACGATGGGGCAGGGCAGAGTGAGGCACCATGGCAGGACAGTGGGGCAGGGCAGAGTGAGGCAATATGGCAGGACAGCAGGTCCCAGCATTCAACCCCTCTACAAACTGCGCTCACACTGGTGAACGCTCCCTCTCCCTGGGCAGGTACCCCTCCAGGTTAATTAGTTCATATTGTAAAATAAATGGTTTTATTTTGGAAATTCCATGGTTTCCGTGCTTACTCTGGGAAAGGTCGGAGGTAATATGTAACATCGCTAAAATCCCGAGTTAGCAAATGTAACCCCAATTTGTAAGAAGGGCTCCAGAGGTGACCCTGGAAACTACAGACGGGTAAGCTGGGCAAACTGGTGGTGACCATTGTTAAAAACAGAATCACTAGGCATGCTGACAAGCATGATTTGATGGGTAGAAACCAGCATGGCTTTAGCAAAGGGAAGTCATACCTCAATAACTGGTTAGAATTTTATGAGATTGTTAATAAGCACGTGAATAGGGGTGATCCGGTTTATATAGTATATTTGGATTTTAAAAAAACATTAACAAAGTCCCTCACCAGAGACTCCTGAGCATATTTTAGTAGTCATGGGATAAAAGGAAGAGTCCTGTCATGGACGGGTAGCTGGTTAAAAGCTAGGAAACAACAAGTAGGAATAAATGGTCATTTTTCATGTAGGAGAAAGGTAAACCGCAGGATGCCTCAGGGGTCAGTACTGGGACCAGTCAAGAGTGAAGTGGCTAAACTTGCAGATGACAATAAATGATTCAAGATAGTTAGACCCAGGTAGACTGAGGAACTACAGAGGGATTTTGTACGACTAGGTAAATGGGCATTAAAATGGCAAATGAAATTCAATGTAGCACAATCAACACGGTGATGCACATAGGGGAAAAATACATGATGCTAGGTTCTGATCTAGGTGTAACCACCCAGGAGAAGGATCTTAGGCCCTTTTTTCACAGGCAGCACCCACACATTGCAGCTGGGTGTTTACCCAGGAGACCGGGTGTGTATGCATGGGTGCCGCCCATGTACACACCACGGCAGGCAGGTGGGCATGCATGGGTGCTCTCGCCTTCACCCAACCAGCAAGAAGGCAGGCTGCTCCATGCATGGGGATGGGTGCACACGTGTACACCTGTCCCCACCCACCCACTATCCATCATTGTTCCCCTTCTATGTAAATGGGCACTAACAACAATTGCTAATAACCAACTGAAACTTGTCATCATAATACAGCCTATATATTTCGAACAGCCCCCCTCTCAAAACTTGTATTATAAAAATCTAGAAAACAAAAAATTTAAGTAGGACTTAAAGGATATCATGATAGGTACAAAATGCCATTTTTATGACAAACTCACTGTTAACGATCTATATAAATAAAAATACAAATGGTTTGTTATAAAAAGTGACAAAAAATACATTTTATCATACAATATTTACATATAAAACTTGTATTTGAAGAAAATTCTGTTAAAATCAGTTTTTCTTTCAGCACCTAGAAAAGAAAACAAACATTTTAAACATAATTTAACATTGACCAAAGGCTTTTTACACAAATAACTGTAAAAACATATATGTTATTCCTAAGTTTGTAAGAATTCGGCAAATAACCGCAGCTGCAATCCTGTAAACACACTAGCACCAGAGGAGCCCTGCTGAGGTTATGTCCATTTGCACAAGTGTGTTCAGGATCACAATGCATCCTGTGATATGTTCAAGAGGCTTTTGTCTCTTAATTAAATCAGGATTTATTTATTTTTTAAATAATGAGTTGGATAAAGTTATATTTTATAGTGTTACAACACTGAACACTCAAGGCTTTTAAATCCAATAATTAAAACACAATTAATGGCAAACTTGATGAAGCAAATTTGGACATCTTTCCAACTGCTTAGTGTGGGCAGGGTCATACAAAAAGGCCACAAGCCTGAAGCCACTGATACGTAATCAGCTCTACTGACTTCAATGGGACTACTTGTAAGAGGTTTAATGCTTATGGTCAAATAATATGTTTTGTTCCCCATAGCTGCTCTCAAAGTAGCTTTCAAGAACTATGTGGGATCTAAAGTACAGTTAATTTGTCAATAATGAACTTGGGTTGACCTCGCCCCAACTGCTTCAGTTAATTTATATTGTCCTTTTGTTACCAGAAACGCTTCACAACTACTAACAAAAGGCTTAGATCCATAAGGTCTGTAATACCAAGGATGTAGTAGTTTATTTTAATCTTTCAAGAAATGCTTAGTAAGCAAAAAATTATAAACAAATATACATTATTATGCATTTATATAGCATCTCACGTTTTCAAACTACAGTACAAGAATTACAGGTAATTTCTCTACCCTTCCAAATATACATACAAGTTTACAGACTGATTCATGTAGTCTTCCCACAACCGAACAAATGAAAGCTTACTTGAGAAGTAGACAGGTTGCATGTCATGTTGGTGGCTGAGAGAGGGGGGGAATCATGGGTTGTGAGATTTCAAAAGTTTCTACAATATTCTGTTAGGAGGGAAATAAATATAGTCTATTTTTTAAAAGTTACTGTAAATATTTGAACACAAAAATTAGGTAAATAAGACTAGAAATACATAGTGTGCCAGGTTGCCTTTGGGCAGGACGGGCGGGATATAAGTTTTAAATTTAAAAAAATAAAAACGTTGCAGCATCAGCTTAGAATTAAGCTTCTATCAAATATATTTGATAGTTGCTTTTCACCAACTTAATCCATGAGATGGCAGTGTCCCTTTCAGGAACAAAGCAGGCCACAGATAGCCACACCTTCATTACCTCAAGGTTAGACTACTGCAGCATGCTCTCTGTGGGGGATGCAGCGGATGCCCATCTCCTGACGGGTGGGCTGCCAGGAGCACATTACAGTGGTGCTCTAGAGTCTCCACTGGTTGCCAACAACATTTACAGCACAGTTCAAGGTGTTGGTTTTGACCTATAAACGCCCTAAACGGACTGAGCCCTATGTATCTTAAAGGCTGCCTCCCCCCACTTTTATCCCCTTGCGGCCCTAACCTCAGCTAGGAGTGCCTTCTTGCAGGTTCCATCTTTGCAACACATCCACACAGTAAGGATGTGAAAAAGAGGTGTTCTCAGGAGCTGCTCCACAGCTTTGGAACTCCCTCCTCCTTGGATGTTCACCAAAGCTCTAGCCCAAGTTCTTCCAGAACAAACCTCCTTGCTTGGTCAGGCATTTAAGAGGTAGGGTTAGGGTTTGGGATGTATTTTGGTTTTATGGTTTTTTATATATGTTATTAGCTGCCCTGAGCATTCTGGGAAGGGCAGAACAGAAATAGAAATAAATAAAAACATTCAATCTTATTTATTTATTTTATTTTATTTATAAACTTTTACCCCGCCCCTCCTGCCATGCAGCTCGGGGCGGCTTCCAACGTTTTAAAATACAATAAAAACAATTAAAAATAATCATAAATATTATAAAAATAATTTAAACAGGGCTAGCAAACCAATCTAAAAACCAAAAATAGGTGGGGGAACTAAAAGCCCCACACCCTACCCACCCTCCCTCCCAAAGGCCTGGGCGAACAGCCAGGTTTTACAGTTTCGCTGGAATGTTAACAGACATGGGGCCAGGCAAGCTTCCTCCGGAAGGGAGTTCCACAGCCGCGGTCCCACTACCGAGAATGCCCTCTCCATCGTGGCCCCCCACTTAACACGGGGGACCTCCAGGAAGGCGCAGGAGCCGCTCTGGGGCGCCAAGGGTGAGGCGGTCCCTAAGGTATGAGGGACCAAGACCATGTAGGGCTTTATAAACCATCACCAGCACCTTGAACTTGGC